>VWZK01010799.1:122635-231093 GCA_013396935.1 Baryphthengus martii | reverse complement strand
TTTTTTTTTTTTTTTTTTTTTAATGGTTAACTTATATGCTGAATGCTGATGACTTTCTAAGTGCAATTCTAATTTAATGGAGAAACCAGTATATGTAGTTGGAACAGTCTGTGTGATTGGGAAGATTGGCTGAACTGTGCCTCTGAAACTAAAATTACTCATTTATGCTATCAGTCATACTGGTTTTCTTAATGACTTGTTAATTAGAGTTTTAATTTGCTTTAATGGAACTAAGGAATGGAAATACTAAGATAGTTTGTCAAAACAAGCTTTATAAAGTGATTGAAAACTGGAGTATCGCTCTTGTTCTGCAGAGTATACTTAAAACACATGTCTAAGCATGGGAATTATCTCACTAAAACTTAATAGGACATCTGCTTGAAGTTGTCCATATGTTTGAGAACCTCCTTAAATTGTAGCCATTGTTCTCAACAATTGTATTCCTTTCTCAGTAGCTCCATCTGCTGCTTGTTTTTCTTATTTTTATTTAAAAAGCTCTCATTGGATATACTTTATTCCTCTAACATTGTTTTCTTTTAACATATACTTTATATGAGGAAGGCTTTGTCCCGTATGTTAGCTGAACTCAGCCCTCTCTCTTAACTGCTAAGAGTTCTTGGAATCATTTATTTTATTTAATTTAAAGTCACTAATTAATGTCATGATTTTGTTTTGGTGACTTTGCTTACAGCAGATGCTGTCATCTCAAAAAGCCAGTGACTAAGTTATTTTAGGGTGTATCAAAAAACTATGGCCACCTATACTATAATATATTCCTCTTTCGTCTTTTGCTTGCTCTTTGACTGAAAGAATTCAGCTCTGCTTGTTACAGTGCATAAGGCTCCAGTTATTACAGGTACTGAAAGAAACTTTTCTCTATCGAGGTCTAGTATATGTAACCATATATATAGCATATGTAGAAACAGTTCTAACATTGTTGGCCAATTTCATAGCATCATACTAAACTCATAAAAGCTAGTAACGTCCTTGCTTTTTTCCAAACTGATGATTAAATATGAGCTTTGTAGTTATTTTTAAATGACAGCAAGAATCTTGCGTGTGGTTTTGTTACTGTTTTGCATGAGAGCTCCTTCAGGAAGAGATATGTTTCTTTTTTCTTTTTTTTTTTTGGTAAATATAATTTGCACTAAGTAACTTCAACTTTAAAACAGTAGATTCTCCATTCTAGTTATACTAATATCTATTTATGCTTTTTTTCTTTATTTTTTTTTCTTTTTATCTCTTTTTTTTTTTCATTTTCCTTTTAAAATTACCATAAGTATTCATGCTTAAGTTACTTCAGAGCAGCTCTGGATACCATTAGGTTTTGCTTTAGTAGAATTTATGGTCCACAGACAGTATGTTTACTTTTATTCTATTTATTATCAGTTAAAATTGTGTGTTTGATGCTTTCTTTCATTTACATGTATCAGGTTGTCCTTTGCTTTGGGTTTTTTTTATGTTACCATCCATTTATCACAGGCAACTGTGGAATCTATAATGAGGGACAAGATGCCCAAAAAAGGTGGAAGGTGGTGGTTTTCATGGCGAGGGAGGAACAGCACTATTAAAGAGGTAAGTTTTAAGAAGCAAGCAGAATTTTCTTCTGGTTGCAGTGAAAAGGCTGGATGCTTACGTATTCATCCTTCAGACATTTGCTTCCGAGAGTAACTCCCTATCCAATTTGACTGAGGATATGCACATCAAAAGATGTTTAAACAGGGTCTAAAGTCTGATTTCTTTTGACTTCAGAAAGCTTTGCATCAGACCCTACCTGAAATATTTGCCTGCAATCATTTAGCTCTGCATTTATTTTCAGTACACAAATCTGAGGCAGTATTATCTAATGGATGAAATTTATGTCTGGGAACTTAGAATCGAAGAGCTGTGCCACTAATTTAATGTTTTTACACAGATTACCCACCATTATGCAGTTTCTTTTGATAGTTGAAGAACAGAGATATTTGAGTAATGTGAGCTATAAAAATCAGGAAAACCTAAGATGGAAAACTGACTATACATTACTTTTAAAGTCTTTTTGAATTTTATTTTCTGAGTATTAGAAGTTTGTGGTAACAGCCTTAAAGCCATGGATGAACATTAAAGAACAGTGAAAAAAGCAAAACTTTAGATGAAATATTGATCTCCTGTCTAGACATATTTAATCTTTGAAGTTGACTAATAAAACCTCTCCATATTAACTTATACTACTGAAGTTGTAGTACTTGAGAGGAGAAAATGACTTCAAATACATTTTGGTGGTTGTGCCTTAGTCGATGAACTTTTTTAGCCTTGTATGAAATAACCATTGTACTGATCTGTAGGTATGGACTTCACAGGATGAATTTTTAGTTTTGCGGTTTGTTGATGTTTTTTGGCTTTCTCTCTGAGTGGTTGGGTTACTTCTTGAGCTGTGGCAGCTTTAAACTGATAGGGGAAATGTTATTCTGCGTCTCAAAATCACTGACTATTTAAAAATCCTGGGATGAAGGTGATAGAGCTTAGCACTTACTTAAGATAAAAGCAGTTTGGAAAATTTTATTGGATTAAAAGTTTTAATGATTCTGTGAAAGATAATTATAGATTTGTTTTAATATAGTGTGTTTTGTTGTTTTTTTTTTAATTCTTCAGAGTCATACTTTCCTCTTGCAGGTGAAATCTAGCTATTTGAGGTGCATGAACTAAGTAGTTATGGGACTTATCCCAGAACTTAACAGTACCAGATGTGAAATCTGATATTTCTGTACTTTTTCCATGCAAAATTAAATCTTAATTCTCCTTCTAAGTTTTATATTTGCAATTTTTCGTTCTTTGTGTAGCCTTTATTCTTTAAGAAAGCCATGAAGTTTTACTTTGCCTGCCAGCAAAGGAAAGAAACAGGCTGTTGATTTTTACCAAGTCAGAATTTGTTTTTCAGATGTTTTTCTAAAAACATTTGCCCAACAGGAGATGCACAGCTTCTCATACTTGTATTTTTACAGGAAACAAAGCCAGAGCACGGTGTGAGTGGGAGTGGACTTGCAGGAGAAGGCTCTTCACAGATAAGCTTGTCAAACAGGTACCCCCTAAAATTATCTGTACCTGAAATGAGCAGGAAGTTACCATTGAAAAATGAGACTAAGCCACCTCTTATATTTGAACAAAGAAATATTGCGTCAGTAAAATATGTTTAATTTGTTATTCATTGCACCAAATAAGCGCAGGTGGGAAGGCTCTACCCATGACAGGGTTGCAGACCTTGCAAGTGTGCTCTGGCCTTCCTATGGTTTGACTGGCAGCTCTGTGACATGCATTCCAGCCCTCTGAAAGCAAACAATAATTGGAGCAGTTTGCCAAAGCTATATGTATTGCTCTAGAGTTTTCAAGGGAATATCATAGATGACCCCATGCTCTTGTCAGATCCCAGTTGCTGAAATTTCTGATTCACTTGTATTTATGACTTGACAACTTAATTTATTCCTGCATATTTTGGGAAGTTAAGGGACCTAAGACTTTCCAGGCAATAGTCATGGTTTTCTATTACTCCTTTCATGGACTGCAGAAGTTGCTTCCTTCTCATGTTCCGAACTAATCATTCTGTATGACCAGAACCTCTCCTTCAGGAGGGTTCCATAAGATGAACTTTAACTTGGTTTGGAGGCTTTTTTGGGATGAGTTAGTCAGGGACAACTCTCCTACTTTGCCCCTTATCTATACATATAGATCTTACTGTAAAGACAGCCATCTGTGTGCTGTCTGTACGTAGAGCTGGAAAGGGCCAGATTCAAATATGCTTTATGCTCATAAACGTTAAGTTCAAAGATCAGCTTTATAAAGCAAAAAGTCATTAGTGTCATTCTTTCTGGAGATCAACAGTTGCAGTCGAGGCGAATGTGCTGGAAAGAGGATTCCTCATTCTATAGGAGACTTGCTGTTACCTCAGCTGCCTCTCTGAGTTTGAGAGAGCCACAGAAGAAATTGGAAAGGCTAATTTTCTTTTTAAGGATGACAAGTGACATTTCAGTCTGTTTCTTACATGGTTGTTTAAAGATAAGGTTTAAAGTGGGATTAAGACTTCAAGCAGCCTAGATTCTGTAATTGATGTTCTTTGTTTAAGTTTTAACTGACCTTAGGAATCTGTCATTAAGAATTTATTGCTTGCAAACAAAACGCGACAAGTGGGATGTTGAATAAAGCTTTTGAGATCTGATGTTAAAAAGGATAAGATAGGCTTTTAAATGTTGCTAGTCGTGACATATGGTACCTTGATACTGGGTCAAGACTTCCTAACATCAAAAAAACCCCATCCTGGTATGATCAAAATAAGAGGCCAAATACTGGTTGCTTTAAAGATGACTTTTGTGATATCTGAAAAGATATTTTACCTTCTTCCTAAGGTGATAAATTTGTTTACTGTAGGAAAACTTTCTCTCTGAAGAGCAAATACCTAAAAAAAAAAAACCAACAAAAAAAAAACTGTATCAGTAAAGGAGCTCAGATTTTATGACTTTTCATCATCATATCCTGAATGGGATAATCCTCAAAAAAAAATAATCCATTGAACTAAAGTTGTTCATTGAGATAGGAGTTATTTTCTATAGTAAAATTTCCATCACCAGAATTGTTTTATTAATTGCTACATTCTCTGAGGGAGAGAAGGGCAGGGAGAAAAAGCCAGCATAACAAATGCTGCTTTCTTCTGAGACCTTAGGAATTTTTGTAGTCACAGAACCTAATGAATATTATTTTTTGCCACTGTGAGATTTTTGAGTCAATATGGCACATTAATTTACATTTATTAATTTAAAGTAACGAAAACTGCCTTATAGAGAAGTGAATGGCTAGAACAGTCCAAGTGTGAATAATGGTGAATGTGTGTGAATGAAAATTCAGCACCTCATTGATATATTTAAGACTATGATGTGAATGACCTCCTGTGAGGTACTTAGGAAAAGAGAATCAATGACTTATTTGGTAACTCACTGTTAATGCATTTTTAATGGATACTGAGATGCATTTACTGACACAACATCATTTTCTCTGTGTGTGATGCTCCAGAATAAAAGATGAATCTTCTTCAAGTGATGAAGACCCTAGAGCTGCCAAACAAAACCTCGGGTCATTACAAACCAACTCAAGTCATCTCTCATTATTGCCTGGAATCAGTTACAAAAAAACGCTTCGACTCACTTCTGACCAACTTGTGAGTTAATTTTACATACTTGTCCTGAAATATCATTTCTAATGCAACATGAACAGTGCTGGTATTCAGGCTTGCAAGGCTTAGTTAACTCTTATGTCTTAGATTTAATTCCCTCTCATTGTATTTTAAAAAAATACAATCTTTTCCCTTCTCTTTCCAATACTAACCATGAATGTTGTACCTTGCAGCAAGTGCTGGGGTTCAGAGACTGGGAAACATGGGATCCCATTTAGAAAACTTCCAAATTAAATACCAAAGTATGTTGTTGTTGTCATCTGAATAACTGTACTGGAACCATGTCCTTTTTGTATTATGTAAATGTGTATATGTTAAGCCACAGGCCTGTTTTATTTTTTTCTTTTTTTCCTCCTTTCTTTCCTCTCATTCATAGGCAGACAGTCACATTTTACATAAATACAGTTTTCTGTTAGTAACTTCTGAAAGAGATGCTTGTGAATTTAATATGAGGCCAGGCTATTAATTTCTTTGGAGGCAGTTCTCTTCCTCTGTGACAGAGATGTTTTGACTAATGGTGACAAAACTGTTAAAAGTTTTGCATTCTGCACATTCCAGATTGATCTGGAAAAATGGGCTACTTTAGGAAAATATTTTTTGTCATCTTATCTAGAGCCAATTAATTTTCTGAGGGAAACGCACAAGGCATACAGCATTAAACAGCTCATCACTCACTGCCTGAATAGTTTGTAGGAAATGTGACATTTTTCCCAAGAGACAGGTAGGATGTGCTGGTAATTTTGTATAGCAAACAGAAAGCAAGGGTTGCACAAATGTATTGATACTTTACAGATACAACCCCCCCCTCAAAAATTAGATACTTTTCCAGTGGTTTCTTGATGAAGTACTGCGTGAAACTTACCCATCAGTTGTTCTGGATTTTCACCTCCTTTTCACTATTTAATTAATTGAAAAATTGTGATGAAATATAGCTATGAAAAAAAGACACTTAAAGACACTCCTGCAGAGTCTGTGAAAATGAGTAGTTAGATCCACAAATAGAATCAAATCAGTAGTCTCTTGCCCAGCGTGTTGCTAAGTGACACAGGAGACAGTGAGAGGAAGGGCAGTGAAGTGGGAGAGTTAAGGTGGAGACTGAAGGGTAATAGGTCATAGGATATGAGAGGTAGGTTATTATAGGAAAACACCATAATACCATAGAACACAGATCTCCATATAAACACTCTTAATTAGAGTTCATGGAACTCCTTTTTACCTACATTTCTCTCTGCTTATGTATCTGTACCTCAGAATGGAGAATTCCCATAGATAATCTCTATTCTGTAATTTGTTATTGTTTCTATACCTCTTTGGGTATTTTTTTTTTTTCTTTTTTATATCTCTAACCATGAAACAGAATTTAGTTTGGTTTGTTCTGCTCTGTAAGTCCATGCCTAATGTACACCACACAGGGTAAACCTGTGCCATCATTTAGACAATAGCTCTGCTGAAAGCCATATGATTCAGTTTGTACAAAGCCATGATCATCTGTGGCTTTGTGTTTGCACTGTGCCAGTTTCACATGCTCAATTTGTTGATTATCTTGGTGCTAATATCTTACAGAAAGGCTTAAAGCTGAAAAACGGCCCCAATGATGTGACCTTCAGTGTTACAACACAGTATCAAGGCACCTGCCGCTGTGAAGGCACCATTTACCTATGGAATTGGGATGATAAAATTGTTATTTCTGACATTGATGGAACTATCACACGGTGAGTTCATGAGCAGGGAGAGGCTTTATCTGCAAGAATAAGTTGTCTTTTGGACTAAAAGAAAAAGTAATTAACAGGGAATTTTGAGTCACAGAATCATCACCTCTCACCAAAACAGTGGAAAATGGTGTTTGGTTTTGTTTTGTTTGAAAGTCAAATAAAACAAAACAACGCAAGAATCATGAACTGAATTCTGAATTTAGTAGACACTTGCCATGTGTGCCCATTCTCTGTCACCTACTGGTGTTTCATGATAGTATTTACTATTGGAGGACCTTCTGCACAATAATTTTTTGACGCATCACACTTATACATCAAAAAGAAGAAACACTTGAATTCTATTTTTCTGAAAGGTACTACTTGAGCATTCCAGTGAAAGACATTATTATTTCGAAGACAAGACTTCAAAATCAATGTCAGAGTTAGAATTTGATGGAAAGTTTCAGATTAATACTTTGCCTGAGTTTTGGAGTTACTAAAATGATTCGTTAATTTGCTGATTTTTATTTATTTAACATTGGGAAAACGATTGTGTGTGGAACAGGAAAACGCACAATAAAAATATAAGCATTGTCTTTTGACCTTTTAAAATGAAATGCTTAGATTTTTTTTTTATTTATTTTTTTTTGTTAAATTGATTTCTTTCAAAATCCAATTTAGCTGTATCTCATTAGAAAGAACAAGGGAAAATAATCTCTGAGGACAATCTGGGATGAATTAAAATACTTGGTTTAAAATGCAACTCCTCTCTTCTTTGTGTTTTATTCATTGTAGGGCAAACTTTTTTTTTTGTACCAATGTAAATTAATATCCACACACACACTTTGTTTTCTTAAGCTTCAATAAAGTGAATTATATATATTCTTCTCTGTGCTGTTGAGCTGACCAGAGAGTTACTGAATCACTTCACTTTACAATACCACTGCAAGTCCATCCTATCCCACTGCCCAGTGTTTTCCTCTTAAATATGCAGGATATTTAGGTGTAAATTTTTTGCAGTATATCTGATTAATGCTTAGCAAAGTGGGGTGCTCATTTGTTTGAATTTCTAGGTGTCATTATAGTGGAAATAATTTTCTCTCATGTAAAGCAGGAAATACATTGAAAACAGTACAATTATTTCATAATCATTTATACATGACCGACTGCTGGCTTTATGGGGCAAAGTTAGTTTGAAGTAAGTTAGAATGTGACCAATCTCATGCTTGTAGTTTCCCATAAACTTCCCTTATGGGTAGATTTGATTTATTTAGAAAATAATTAATGTGAACCTCAAAGTACGCTTAGTACTGGCCAGCCTACTACACAGGTCTGATTTTGATAGCTTATATGCTGTAACTTCAGTGTTACCTTATGGTTCATGAGGTTATCCATGAAGACAAGTCCTGGGGCACAAGACTGAAACAACATGGCCAAGGATGGGCATGTCAGTCTATCTGAAAAGAAAAGGAATTAAATCATTCCCTTCTGATCTCAGTCAGAAAAGCTTCTTTTCCTTTGTTGCTAGCCAAGTAAGTTAGTAGGGTTTGTATTAGGCTCACTGCTAAAACTGTTTTGTTTTCTTTCCACTTAAATGATATTATTTTTTCTTTATTCAGGTCAGATACTTTAGGTCATATTTTGCCGACTCTTGGCAAAGACTGGACACACCAAGGGATTGCGAAGTTGTACCATAAAGTGAGCCAGTGAGTATTCAGTAAACCTGTTCGTGCATCTGTGGCTTGTTTGTGTTTGTTCTTTTGCACATGAAAATTAAAATTGCTCTAGCTTCTCTTAACCTGCAAGGGTGACAGTTTCAGTATCTTGTCACTTCAGTGATGTTTATACAGTCTAAACACCTGCTGTATGATATCCAGAGCAAAACCTGCTTTGTAGTATCAAAAACAAAAGCCCCCTATCAATGAGTAGTGGTCACTCTTCCAACCATCCCAAACAGCTACATTTAATTCCAAAATTTGTAGTCAATTGAATGAGTTGCGCAGTTGCAGCAAGTGGAACTTTTTTGCAAACTGGGAGTTGCCAGCAGCATTAATTTATAAGACGCTAATACATCATCCCCTCTGTTCTTGTTGAGGGGAGTGTGAAATGCAGAAGAACTGTTTAGCTTAGGGTGGGCGCTGTAGATGGAGTTCTTCTTGCCAAACTTGGAGTCATTCATGGATGGAATCTAAAACTCATGGGATAAATCTCTTTGGGGGAGTTCTCCCTCTTTCCAGTGAGTAGAAAGGGAGTTTAGTGAAACTGCTTAGACTTCAGCAGTCTAAACACTAGACTTCTGGTCAAGCAAGAAAAGTTTCACACTTAAAGCACAGCTCAGTGTCTTACCTTGAGTAGGAACAAACCCATTTTGGATACTTGCTGCTAATAAATCAACAAGGATATTTGTAGTATAAATAATTATGAGCTCCGAAGACATTGATGATGATCTTTATAACTGATGATTATACAATTAATTTTATTATTTCTATGTATAAATATTTGTTGTTACTCCATTATTAAATTACAAAGGTGGGAAGGATCAGTCTTAAAATATTTTTGTGTCATTGGTTAATTTTGAGAGTAGGTGATAAGTAAACATTGCTTAAAGTGCAATTTAAAGGCATTTAAAGACACTAAGGCATATGCTTTGAAGAGCCTGAGGAACAGGCTTTACCTGGCAGCACCAGTGCGAGCAGCTAGATTATAGCTCGGTAGTTAGCCTGCACTGGTGCTTGTTGGTCCACAGTAATAAGCACCTTCTGTGCTGCTGTGGGTGGAAGGACTTGGATTCATCACGTTTACTTGTGGCTTGTATGCTTTGTGTAATCCATGGAGAAGGACCGACATCTTCAAAAAATAGCTCAATATACCTGAGATCTAATGATGTTTTGAAAAAACTTTTTTTTTTCCATTAACTATTGAAAAAATTGTGGGCAACAGTAGATCAGTTGTGCATTAGGTCAGTTAATGTTGTTAACAGGGAGAATATCCTGTTAACTTTTAGGAAAATAAATTAAAAAAAAAAAAACAAACGGGGCTGTTTACCCTGATAAATATGAACAGGAGAAAAATAACTACACCAACTCACATGGAGTGATGTGTGGTAGTGCCCCTAGGTGAGCCAGGTTAGTGTACTGCTGGTTCCCTGGATACATTGTGCAACGTGGTCAAGCCTTTGTGTACTCTGGAGGATCAAAGACAGAGTAACGTGAGTTTTGTGATTGGCAATTGAAAGGAAAAAGGAAACGAGGAGAAAAATCAGTTGATGTCTGAATGAGATAAGGTAAAGTTTCTGACTTTTACAAGTAGGATTACTGATTGCTCTCTATTCAGGTTGATATTTCTGCTTTACACAGAAAATAAAATTTGTTTTCTTTTATTACATTAAATTCTTACATATTCAAATTACCAGAAATGTTTGAAGAGCCTCTGGTACCCATCACAACTGTCGTCTCAGTTAATCCGATTTGTCCTGTGTAGTAGGGATATGCTACGGTTTATTTATTGCTTTTTGTTTTACACAGATGATGAATTATAAATTATGGATAATGGAATCTAAATTATGAGACACTCATCTGTTCTTTTATTCTGTATAGACATATTTGGTCACAGAAAAGAAAGGACAGCCTGGGAATTCACATGCTGAACAGTATTTAGTTCTGTGTATAACCTCTGCATTGCATTGGGTGAAAATGTTCATTAATTTTTTTAGTTGCAGTTTTTATTTCTATGGCTACCGGCATTGTCAATTGTGAGGGCTTTGGTGATGATAAATAGAGAGGGAAAAAGTAGATTTGAGTCATGTTGTTTTTCAAATGACCACGTTAATTATGTAGTGGCTAGATATTACAGCTGAACACCATATAAATGCTCAATAGTTAGACTTAATGGCCATGCGTGCACTGAATACAACACAGAGTACACTATTTCTTTATTTTATGAACAATAATTTCTTTGTAGGACTTGCAAAGAAAATTGCTATTAAGTTGAACTAACATCACTGAATCTTTTTTTTTTGTAAACGAATGGAGCCAAGGGTAACTTGTGACTTCTGCCAAAACTTTTATTTCAGTGTCAAGTCAAAGATTACTTCTCCTACTGAGTTCTGAAATTCAGATTTCTAATTCTGTCTAACTTGAGTATGTTACTGGTGCCCACAGACTAGGCTTTTTCTGCAAAGGCCCAATAGGCAGGAATATGACACTGTTTAATACAGAAAAGGCTAATGCACCATTGTCTGCCTTATGCCAAGTGTTTTCTTCTTAGCAGATGTCATTTCAGTTAGTTCTGACAAGTATCGGTACACCAGGCAGAAAATCGTAAGAAATTATAAGTCATGGGAAGAGCAGACATAAATGAACCCTCTTTAGGGTGTAAATCACTAACTGCCATGGAGCTGGATGGATTTTAATTATCCAAGTTTCTGGCAAAAATGGTTTGATTCCTTTTAAATAGGTATGTGTTAAACATAAGTCTGTTTAACAGTCATGATTTGATTCATGTGAAAACAAACCCAAAAACCCACTTCTTGCCCAGGTGGCCAAGGTGATCAATGGCATCCTGGCCTGCATCAGAAATAGTGTGGCCAGCAGAACTAGAGAAGTAATTGTCGCTCTGCATTCATCTGAAAGGATTATCAGAGTCTGAAACAGGCTGCCCACGCGGGGGTTGAATCGTCATCCCTGGATGTATTTAAAAGCCATCTAGATACGATGCTTAGGGATATGGTGGAGTAGTGGCCCTGGTGGAGTTAGATAATGGTTGGACTTGATCTTAAAGGTCTTTTCCAACCATAGTGATTCTGTGAAAATTATTAATATTGAAATACCTGCTATATTTTTACTTTAATTTATTCTTTTATTTCTGTTCACAGAAATGGATATAAATTTCTGTATTGCTCAGCACGTGCTATTGGAATGGCTGACATGACCAGAGGATACTTGCACTGGGTCAATGAACGAGGAACTGTGCTGCCTCAAGGGCCAGTGTTGCTGAGTCCAAGCAGTTTATTCTCAGCTTTTCACAGGTAATGGAATTTCACTTTTATGAAGAAAAAAACTGAGAGGTTGGTGCAGGTTAAATTATTAGCTCCTTTTTATGGGAGTGCATGAAATCATTCATAATGTGTTTGTTTGGGTTTTCTTCTTACATATTGATGCAATATTTAATTAAGAAATTTTGTTAGAAAAAGACCAAAATTCAATAGATACTCATGTTGCTTAGTTTCTCTTAGGCATGCATCTGTGTTCACTGTTTACCAGTAGGCACTGCCTGTTGACCTCACACATTTAATATTTAGCTATGAGAAAAAATGTTCACATATTGGTAACAATCACTCTTGTCTTGACTGGTAAGAATATTACTTGGTGGGTTTGGAAGAAATTCATGTGAAAATCAAATGAACTTTTTAGACTCGTGACTGCACTTTGGTATTCTCTGTGGACAGTGTTGTTCTTTCTAGGTGTTGAACTGTAATAACTGAATAATAATAGCACAGATTATGAATATCCTACCTTCTTCCTAATTCAGTGAAGCGTGTGAAGTGATTACTGGAAATATTTTAAGCTGTTAAAAGCTGCCGTGACAGGATATATTCATTAGAATTTTTAATAGAAGGTTGTTGAGATGTTCTGATTGAGTGACATGCTACAGGCTGTTTTACCAGTCATGTTCTAAATATAAGAGACCGTAGAGGTATTACAGTGCACTTCTTAGACTGATTAAATAATAAATGCAGTGAAAGGGTAGTTACTGGTACCTTCTGCTCCTCATATCTAGAAATACATTTAAAGTGACACTCTTTTTGGTATCTTGTTTTAGACTCAAGAAAGTGTACACTATTGTAACTGCCGTGATGTGTGGGCAGTAGCGTAGAGGTAATTGTTGTGGCTTTGAGGGCTCTGAGATCAGGTGTATGTGAGACTGAGGAAAGATGGGGTTTATTTCTCTCTTGCACATTTTCAAACTGATTTATACATGGAGCTGCTGTTCCAAAGGGCTGTATTACTCCTGTGAAGCTTCTCTACTATTCACATCTTCCTTGACATATGTGTTGGTGCTAGGATGTAGGATTCTGAGCTTCTTAAGGGCTTTTGTGTCATGCTGGCACCTTCCTGTGTTATGGGAACTCCAGACTCTGCCACCTGTTCAGTCTCCCTGCCAAGAGAAGCTGTTGTGAAAGGGCTTTTGCCCAGAGATGAGAACTCCTCTATTCATTAATGAATTCTATATTCTGTAAGGAGCAATTGAAGAGAAATAGAAGATTCCTTTATTCCTTAGCTTCTTCTAATTAGCAGTGATGGAGGACCCTCACTGTAGAAGCATTTTAGCCGGCTGAGGTGTTTCTAGCTCATATGGTAATTACAGTCCTTCAGGGGGGGAAAAAAATGCAGGTATACACAGTGAAGACTAGTATAATCTGTGAATCATTTGAATCATTCTGCAGTCCTCAGGAAGCAGTTTACTTGATGACAGTTTATGTTTCGTAAATCTTTATTTAGCAGCTACTGCGGGTAATCAACCGTCCTTTCTCATGAACCATCTTGACAACTTAGGCTTCCATAGAAGTTCCCCTGTTTCAGAGAATTTATTTACTGTGCCCATCATGTAAGCTTGTGAATTCTATTTTGTCTTCATGGGCACTATGATTTCCAAATGAAAATTTATTGGAGAAGGGTGGGGAGGGGCTCTGTACCAGTGTCCAGCTAGGTGAAAAATATTGAATAAAGGAAACGAAATGGTTTGTGCTGTATTTCATGTGTACTTATTCAGCCTCCTTTTTTTATCATTTCAGGGAGGTGATAGAAAAGAAGCCAGAAAAATTTAAAGTTCAGTGTTTGACAGACATAAAAAATTTATTTTATCCCAACACAGAACCCTTTTATGCTGCATTTGGAAACAGACCTGCTGTAAGTAATAGCTGAATTTATGTCTTTTGCAGAGAACGGAAAGGTTGCTGTTGTTTAATAGTTCTGTTGCATTAGAATCTAGAACTTTTAAATGGTAATTAGGAATATTTTTATTTGATCTTGTGCAAAGGAAAATCTGAAGTTTCTTCCTCAAAGACCTCACAATGTAGGGTGCAAACAGAGATGGAAGAGCAGCAAAGTAACTACGTTATATCTGCGCAAGTTAGCATAACCGTAAATACTGGTTGAAATCCTAACTATGTAAAAAATCTTTATGCTTCTCTGAAAACACTGATTTCATTTTACTTGACACTGATAAAGTGTCAGTGAGATATACCTCTGGACCGACGGAAAATCTTTTGGATGAGTAGTGGTGGGACTTAGACTTCAAACTCTAAGCGTTCTCAAAAGAACTTGGATGTCCCAGTGAAATCAAATGATTCTACTTTGCATGGAAAGTGGTAATGTTGTTTGACGCAGAGAGGGGAAGGCATGTCTCTGTCACCCACTTGAAGGCTGTATAATTGGGTTATAGGCTTTTATTACTCCTGTCCTAGCCCAAAAAATACTTTTACGCATCCAGAAAAGAAAACAGTCTCAAGGGTTAGGGCAGAGCCAGGGACTCTGGCACGTGAGTATCCCTTCTTTTCAATCATTAGCATGATCTAAAAGACTGTTTTGACACAGGCAGCTAGAAATCTCCCAGGCAATTTCTGGGTTTAATTGCTGTTCTAGCTTGCAGAATGGACTCTTCCCAATAGTCATTTGTTATAGCCATATTGAGGAGGGGCATATGTGAGGGTGTGAGGATTCGTTTTTGTTGGGGCTCTTTATTGTGCAAAGGCAGAATCATGAGTTGTCTTTTCTCTCTTCTGTTTAGGATGTTTATTCATACAAACAGGTGGGGGTTTCTTTAAATAGGATATTTACAGTTAACCCCAAAGGAGAACTTATACAAGAGCATGCAAAGACAAACATCTCATCGTAAGTAATCTCTTAGTCTCATACACTAAATTAATTTGCTGTTCTAATTTATAACCAAAGCTGTGCAAAGGTTAATTTGATTTTACTAAGGAAACATTCCATAGAACATTTCGAACAAAACTTTAAAAAAGTAAACTACTGGCTTTCCACTTCCCTTCAGTTAAAATGCTCCAAAAAACTGGTATAAAGAAATTGTTAAGTATTTAGTTTAGTATATTTCATCTTCTTTAACCATATAAAAGAATTATCAGTATATGATTTAGTCTGCATATAAATGAGACTAGCTTGCTTCCTGAAGTCATCTGCATTTTCATGGTGTCTTTAAATTTTGCTTTTCCTGGAGCTTCCATCTAAAAGAGCTAGAAAACAAAATCTGAACATGGGGCTGAGAGCTTCCAGCAAGATGCTTAGACAACTGTAACACCTAATACTGAATGGAAGTGGCCTTTAGGAATGTTAAGGGTGTCCTTAACTGAAGGGGAGCCATATGTGTATAAAATATGAATAATTGATTGAAGAGGGAGCTGCTTGGGCCAAACTGGACACAAATGGAGAAGCAAAATATGGGGCTTGAATCTTTTAGCAGCTGTCCTGGGTGGAAAATAGCTTCTGTTTCTTGCTAGGCAAGTATCGTTGCTTACAATTAATGGATTTCTTTATCTGAACTGTGAATCCTCTCTGGACTCTAGGCACCATAATCACGTTTAGTTTTATTCATATGAGGAAGGCAACTTGTCCTTTAGCCATGCCTTAGTGGGGAACTTACCAAATTCAAAGTAAGAAGATCTGAAATGGTTCAGCATTCTTTTTATTTGTTTATTTTCCAGCTATGTCAGACTATGTGAAGTGGTAGATCACATTTTCCCTTTGCTGAAAAGAAGCCATTCTTCAGATTTCCCTTGTTCTGATACCTACAGTCAGTTCACCTTCTGGAGAGAACCTCTACCGCCTTTTGAAACTCAGGATGTACATCCAGCCTCATCTTGACTGCATCTCCAAACAATTGGCCTCAGCTCAAAGAATGAGTTAGCTTGTATTGAAAGAACACCACTTGGCTTTTGCTGTCAACAGTTCAGCTGGAATCTGTGATGTTGTGAGCATTGTATTCTTTTGCTGTGAGCAAATTTAGAAATGCTTTTTCGTACTTAGTCACGTTTCAGATGACAAGAAGGAGTCTTACTAAGAATAGGAGTTGACGTTTCTAGCTCTTCACCCAGCTCCTCAAATTGTGCCATACAGTGTCATTGTTTAAGGTCAAATAAATGTGATGTTGGAGTTGCAGTTAAACATGCCATGGGGTCATAAAGTGGTTCTGTATCTTTTCTGTGTCACTGAAGTCATCTTTCATCTTGTGAGAGCCTCCTGCAAGTAAGGGAGCTGAAGGTGCTCGCCATTCTTGACGTCCTCTGGTGACATGGACGGGGATTGCAATCTGCATGTCAAAACTCCTTTCTCTGAAGGAGCAAATGATTCTTCCTCTTTCCCCTTGCTTGACTGATGACTATTGGTTTAAGAGTTAATTACTGCTCTAGATCCTCAGCTGTTGTAAATCAGCGTAGCTATCAAAGCCAGTTGAGCTGTATTGCTTTATTCCAGCCTATTGTTTTGACATAACACTTTTCTGAGGAAATAAATGATATGTAATCTAAATAGAAAGCAAATGAAAGAAGGTGGCCAGAATCTGACCCTCTTTTTGAGAAATACCGTGCTTCAAGAATAGCTATTTGGATTAAGGTAAGCGTGCAGATGGAAGATCCGTGCTACTGTAGGTAGTGCCCGTCTTACTGAAGTCACTGATTTACAGTAAACACCTTACCCAGAGAATGTGCTGAGTTTCAAGATTGTGACTGAGCCAAGAACACTGAGGATTATGTCAAAATAGAATAGTTTTATTTGAAACATTATTTTGGCTCAAATGTGAACTTTGCCGGTGAATGATGCGTCTCAGGTTTTTACTGTATGGATTCTTTTAATTTGGTTTTGGTTTTGTATCATAAAGAATGGATACTTTTAGTGCAATTTACTCTCCTCCAAGATAATGAAATCTCCTCTTTCATCTTTTTTTTCTTATTTGGTCAGACACAAGCTGTAGATCCTGTTCTTGCTACCTGCTTTTGACAGCCTTAAGACTTCACTGTGCACGCTGAAAGCAATACCGCAGATCAGTTGGTAATGTTTTCCAAATGGTCTGCCTTTACACAATGCAGTACTTAAAATGTGGAATCAAGTGACCATATGCCAAATGATTCTCAAATGTGCTTGTAGCTAGGACAGAGACTTTTCTTTTTCCTTTTAAAATATATTTTGAAGTCTGGTTGTTCTCTGAAACACTGGAAATGTCATCATGGAATTCCATGTATATTGTATTTCAGTATGGCTAAAACAGTGGTTCACAAGTGGTGGTCTCTGCCTCCTTGTGATCTCTGTGGCTGTGGCACACATTTTGCAGCTGCTTTATAGTGTTTTCAGTTAAGAGTTTAATAATAAGACAGAGTGGTCTAGGAGAAATTCTAAGATGTGATTGTGGTTGGTTAGCACCCATAAGTTTGGGAACAGCGCTCTGTATCATGTTTGTTCTGTTTGAACAAATTCCAGTTTTGCATGCCAGGAGTGATAGCAGCATAGGTAGAATGGTAATTCTGTAGCAGGAGTTTTCTAACTTGTAGTGCTGCAGACTTTATCTGGGATGTCAGGGGGCCAATTGATCACTTCTCTGTGCCTTCAATAGTAATAAGTGCAATCCTTTATACAGCTGCAGTGTGCAGTGGTGAGCCCTCTCCAAGTCTTCCTGGCGACGTGAGCATTGCTGCTTTAGGCAAGTTGCATGCCCACTTTGGAGATACAAGGGTTAGACAAAGAGGAAGAAATGCATGTTTAATGACCCAAACTGATTGTTCGCTCTTGAGAGTTTAAAGAAAATGCAGCTATCTTTTTATTTAAAAATGGAAAAAAAAATGTGGGGTGGATTTTCTGAAAGACAATCGGTGGAGATTGCAGGCTGCCAAACTGAGATGGTTGCATCTCTAAGTATAGCCACACTTTCCTTTGAAGTATTTGTTAATACTTGTCATTAATGATTGAGTGAATGGATGAACATACTAACTGCATCCTATTTTAATATGGTGTTGGTAAAGGCCTATTTAAATCCATTTATTATGCAGAATAATATCAAACCAACCCTTCTATTCAGTAAGAGACTGTCAATTTTGTGGGTTTTACCCTTAACAGTAGTTAAGATCTATTTTCCTAAGGTGCCATACACAGTAGCTTCCATCAGAAAAGATGGTCCCTGAAAGTTTTCAACAATTAAAGCCTGTGATGTATTTATTTATAACTTTATTTATAACTTAACTGTAACTTAATCCAGGGCTGTCTTTTGCTATTAGTATTTCAAAGCGAGCGATAGCGTGAATGCGTGGTCATCTTAATTCTGTCGAATTTGTAGGTGTAGCGCAGTACTCGTGGGTAACCCTGAGACGCTGCAGAATCTCTATCTCAGAGTATTTCAAGACTTGATTAAACAGAGTTATGACTATCTTGATCGAGTTTTGGCAATCATCTGCTTCATGCATGAAATTGGACTGGATGACCTCCAGGGGTCCCTTCTAACCAACATTTCTGTGATGCTGTGAAGTTAAATGCCTTACTTCTGACATTCTGTGTACCCCTTTGTATCTGAAAGTTGAAATGTAGATGCGCAGTGAAACAAATGTCTGTTTTTACAACTAACGTTTACCAAATTTGCTCACAGAAAAGACTCTTATGAAAATTGAAGTTTGCACCTGCTAGAAACATCACTATACTTTTTCAGAAGAGTGTAAGACTTTTTGAGTTGGTAGCTGAGCAATTTTGTGCATAATATTTAAACTGCTTTGTTAATTCATGTAGAAGAAAAAGGGACGATTAACAAATTCCTATTCTTTCTGTGAAAGAAAAAGAGTCAGACTTGCTTGCAGTATAATGCTGGTTTCTGTTACAGAAAGAATATTTGGCTAACATAAATATGCAGACACATTAAATCACTGTATATTCTATATATACAACACACATAAACTAGAATACACAGCAGTGAGGAGTGACTAATGTTTATTTTCTTGAAGCTGCTGACCATACCGCTCCAGCTGTTCCACGTGAGGAAAAGAATACCGGACTTGTTGCATTAGTTACGTTAAAATGTTACTGCTGTAATTTGGGGTGGGAGGAAAAAGAGGATATTTTTTATTTGTAGATATGGATTGTTATTTCAAAGCCTATTTATATACAGCATTTACTCTGTATATGTGTGTGCTACTGCAATGATGAAAATCATTTTAACACCTCATTTTGATCTGCTGAGTGCATCAAGGATAGAATTGTATATTGTAATAAAGTAAATATAAATTTTTTTCTGACTTTTCTATTTTTCTGTGTGTTTTGATAATGGCAGAGTGGTTTTGCACAACTGTTGAAACTGTAAAGCAGTGTGGGTTGTTTAGCTCCAGACTCAATTGCCTGTCTCTTACTGGGGCTATCTGGTGTAACTTCCAGCACTAGGAACATTTTTGCTGTTCAGCTACAGTGTTTGACCCAGAGCCTTTTCAAATGAACAGAGTTTATTGAGGGAGATATGGCGAGGACCTGGGCTCTGGCTGTTTTGGGTTATGGGAACAGCACCTCAGCCAAGAGCTAGCTATCAGATGGGAGCTGAAGCAAACTGAACCAGTCAGGAATCATACCCCACCCTGCGTGTTTTTTTGGTGTTTTTTGTTTTGTTTTGTTTTTTTGAATCTTCCTTTTGTCTAATTCCCAGTGTGACCTAAGGAAAGACTAGCCATCTGTGTTGAATGGTAGTTTTGCCATTCATGGTCAATGAAACTAGATAGGGTGGTTTGGTTTGTTTACTTTTTTTGTTTGTTTTTTTTTTTTCTTCCCCTTTCTTCTCCGCTTTGACATTGGCCATTTTGCCAGTGAGAAACAAACACCCTTTCCTCCTGTCCATGAGAAAACAGTGCTGCCTTTTGCTCCCTCTGCCAGGTTTGCTGAGCAAACTAACTGCAGCGTAATGATACTGCCAGGCTTGTGTTAGTTGGTAGGAAAACAAAGATGTTTGTGGTTGATAAGGCTTTGCCGCAGCTCAAGTTCTGTGTTAAAAATACAAGAGCAGCCGTATTTGGGCAGCCTGCAGTCACTGCTTCTTCAGTCTTCTCTATTTTCTGTATGTCTCTGGCTTGTATAAACATTTACACTGGAGCTCTGGAGACAGGCTTTGAAACGAAGGTGCCTTTTTAATTGAAAGTCAGAGAAGTAGTGCATTTGCATCAGCAAACCAAACTTTATAAGGACATATTCATTGCTCCTGGAATACCCCATTAACACAAGATGTCAAAAAATCTGAGAAGAAGCCTCCTGAGGAGCAGAGACCATAAAGTTGTTAGGGGTTTTTAGATGCCATGGGGAAGGTAGAGAATGTTCCCAGAACACTACATTATTTTTTTTCCTTATAAATAAATAGTCTTAATTCAATATGCGTTGCAGATGCCATCAAGTACCTCAGGATAGTTTACTGCAAGAGCCAGTGCCTAAAAATATAACTAATATAACTCTCCTACAAATGCATAAAAAGGTGAAACCTGGAGGTTATTCTTGGTATGGGTTTTTTGCTATTTCCCTTTTTTTTTTTCTTTTTTTTTTTTTTGTTTGTTGTATTTTTTTTCATAAAAGTCCAGCAAAGCGTGTTGCTGGAGTACGCTCACAGTGTCACAGACTCAAGTAGTCCTAGTTATTTTACTTGCTGTAAACCCCAGCCCCTCATTTTGTTCTGTAGCATTCTGGAGATGCGCAAGGAAAGGACTAATGATAAATGAGAGACAAGAGACAGTCTCTAAAGAAAATCCAGCCGTGATGTAGCAAAATTACAGCTGCTGGATGCTTTGAGGAAGAGATCCTCATCTGGACCTTTGTAGACATGGAGATACGAGGGAGAAAAATAAAGGCAAATGAGAAATGAATTTTCTTCTGGGATGAACTAGAGAAAGGAAACATAAACAGAGCAAGTGCCCAAAAATCAACTGCTTGTTTCCATCCCAGTGCTGAACCTAGCTCCTACCAGGTCAGGCTCTGACTGTGCCTCTTGCCTCTTAAGCAGTTTTGCCTGAAATTCTACATGTCTGCGCTGAGCAGAAGAGGTGAGAAGGCTGTTTTGGCTTCATTTGCCCAACAGGAGAGAATAACATTGACCGAAAGGAAATCTGTCCTTAAGTGTCCAAGGGGTATGGCTGACAGCAAAACAAAGTTGCAATTACAGCTCAATTTTAAGCTTAGGCAAGGACTAGGGCTTCTTTATTTTTTCATGAACTTGGGAAACAAAGCTTTTACCTGCAGTATCTGCACCTTTGTAGTACTACGTGTGACCTTTTTAATAAGGCTTGCTTTGGAAAATAAATACAGGCATAATTTATCAGCCTATTTAAACTATTGCTTAAGTCACCTCCCTTGCACTGAAATTTGTTCCTAAGCACTTTGCTGGATGAAGCCAACTAATGCCAAGAAATCTGTGTACTGGGGAGACAGTTTCTGAGCTGAAGAATTGATCTGGGTTTTCTAATGGTTACCCTTGGACCAGTTTTTAGCCTTCAGCACTGTCAGGTGTTCTGCCTGCTGCCAGCAATCTATTTATTGATACAGGAAATCCATTTTGCCTTGCCTTGCTTTTAATGAGTTTTGCAAGCAAGTGGCCCCTTCCTGTGACTCATTCTGTGTTTTCTGAGCGGGAGATTGTGGTTTTAAGTTT
The DNA here is from genome assembly GCA_013396935.1 of Baryphthengus martii. Classification (NCBI taxonomy): domain Eukaryota; kingdom Metazoa; phylum Chordata; class Aves; order Coraciiformes; family Momotidae; genus Baryphthengus; species Baryphthengus martii. The sequence continues at coordinate 209,544 of VWZK01010799.1, read as the reverse complement.
CACATTGGAAAGTAACCACTGTGTCTGCTTTCCTTGTCTGCTGGAATCTCTGCAAGAGGAATACATTTTGGAACAAAGAAATGTAAATGGAGTAGAACAGTTCACGTTTCTTTGCAAAACTGGATAAACATCCTTCTTTTCAGGACAGTTAAAAAGACTAGTGCAAAGTGAAAATAGGTCATGTTTTGAAAAAAAACAGCTTTATCTTAGAACATTGTTGTTAATACAGACAAAAAAAAGATATTTTCCTTGATAATAAGTGTTGACCCTTTGATTTGTAACTAATAAAGACCCAAAAATTAAACAGTGGAGGCCTTTCTCTGATCTTACTAACAGGAGCAGCTCCACTAGAGAATCTGGATGGCTGCTCAGATATGCAAATCTACAACTGCAGCCTGAAGTGTGAATAGCGCGTGAGTGCTAGAGATTTCCATTCAATTCCCAGTCCCTCTCATCCCTTTAAGTTACTGGAGTCAAAGAGTTAGAAGCTGTGGATGTATTTGTTTCTGACTTTTTGCCTAAAACTGGGTGGTGGAAGGAGAGAATCCTCTGCAAGCTTGGACCGTTAGCACTGAAAACTTAGATTTACGTTAAAAACTGCCATAAATACATCAAAAACAATGACCAGGACAGTTTCCATTCCCCATTGCTAGACACGACTATTTATATTTCAGGCTCGGTGGCTATGTCTATACGGATAAATCACTACTCTGTAAAGGGCAGGGACCATTCTTTGGCCCCGTCACCAACTGGCATGTTTTGACGAGTGTCCAGCTGCCTGTCTGCCAAGTCAAGGTAATTGCTGGCCTCTGCTGACCTTCAGACTGTGCCCAGGCATTATTTGGAGGAGCACTGGCTACCTTGGCTGAGATCATGCTAGGGACCGTGCTAGCTGCACACTGGATAGGTGACTCTGTGCCAGAGCCTGGGCCTGCGCACTGCTCGTTTGCTGACATGTCCACACTGTACATGGGGAAGAACTGGGTCTAGGACTTGGATCTGGACTGTAGATCCTTTACCCATGTACATCCCAGCTGGCCAGATGATGAGACGTTTGGGTATCTCCTTCTAGAGGCTTTGGGATGAGCTGGGCTCTTCCTATGGGCTTCAGTAGATGCTTCAGTTCTGCAGTTTGATCTCAAGAGGAGGCACTGTCTGGTCCTGAACTGCTTTCACCTCTGTCTAGTGCAAGCTTGTGAAATATAAAAGCATGTTAGGGAGGCTGAGATCATCCCTGCAGTTCTGTGAAAAGGCCAGAAAAATCTAAAAGCTCTGCTACCACAGGCCTCTTAGAGACAAAGTGTGGATGGGGATGTACAAAAAGTTGTACTTGAGAGCAAATAAGCACACTGGGAAAGCAGGATTTCAACAGATCATGTTTAAAAGTGATCTTCCAGTTACCCATCTCAACTGTGAAGTTCAAGCTGTCAGAGAGAACAATTGGAAAGAAAAATTGTGAGGCTCAGAAACTGAAGCAGCTTTATTGGGTAAGTACTGAGAGGAAAGGCAGGGGGAGGCCAAATATTGTCATACTCTAATTTCCAGTAGGGATCCAGATATGCAAAAATGCAGCGCCTTGTATTGTGGACTTCTTTTCTGTCCCATGTACTGTGTGAGTGGAAATAACATGATAAATGTCTTTTTTCCTCTGAGTATGATAGAGTGGGGTGGGTTTTTATGGGGACATTGTTTGTTTTGTGCCAGTAACAGATTGTATTGAGATACGGTGACTTAGGGAGCAGTTCAGCTCTTCACACCCACGTTGCTTTCTAATGCACTCTCTGCACAACCTGAGAGCCCGCACAAGTATTACACCTCCCTGCAAGGTTTGTTTCATCTCTCACTCTGGACTGCTCCTCTGCACAGGTCATTAGCATAGAATCACTTCCATGTTCTTTTGACTTAGCAAATTCTTGTAAACCAAGGCTGTGGTTTCATGGGCAGCTGATCTGATCTACCGTTATTTTACTGCCTACAGGAAAAAGTCACTCCCCCTATCTCCTCCTTTGCTCCTCCTGATTCTCCACCTCACCTCCTCGCTATACTCCTGGGATAGTTTTGTTCTGCATTAGTGAGTTAAAGTGTCTTGGGGGAAGCAGGACCTTATGCTTTTGCCTACATCCCATGAAACCGCAACCTAAATTTTACTACATCTATCTCCATCCTACACCTGACCTCTTTATTCTTATAGTAATTGTTGTGTAATTGTGGGCAGACCTTATAAAGTGACATGCCTGGTGTTTATCAGTGAACTTGAGAGCATGGACATAACCACATCCAGATGAGACCATGTGTGGTGACATAGCATAAGTGAAGAAATTGCAGGATCAAAACCATCTGCCCAAGATGAAAGAACTGATTGGGAAGTAAAAACCTGGTCCCAAGTCAGGGACAGTCTTTTTTCAGTGGTGCCCAGTGACAGGAGAGGTAATAGACATAAACTTAACACAGGAGGTTCCATCTAAATTTGAGGAAGAACTTTACTTTGAGGGTGACAGAGCACTTGAACAGGCTACCCAGAGAGGTGGTGGAGTCTCCATCTCTGGAGATATTCAAAATCCACCTAGATGCGTTGCTGTGCAAACTTCTGCAGGTAAACCTGCCTTGTCAGGACACTTGAACTGGATGATCTCCAGAGATCCCTTCCAGCCCCTATCATTTTGTGGTTCTGTAACAGGATCTAGCCTGTGTCCTGACACAGATCATTTGTGTTGGATAAGGTGAATTTTTCAATGATGTGCTTTGTGCCTTAGTTCTGCTTGCAGAAGATGAGAATGACAGCAGTTCCTCTGTCCCAGATATGCTCTGAGGACAGGGCACTAATATCTGTGAGATACTGTAATATGAAAGTAATGGTTTACACAACAAAGATATTTGAACCATCACCAGTGGCTCAGCTTCTGAACACCTGACAGTCAAGACTTGTCCTTGCTCGCCCTTCAAAGAGGGGAGAATACTGTCTCCATTTAACATCAGGAAACAAAAGGTCTTGATAGCCTCAGCTACTTCAGCTTCAATTTCCTGAGTCCATTGCCAGAGTCCCAGGTACTGTGTCAGCCTTTGGTCTGTTCAGAAGAAAGATTGAGAGGAAGTGGGGAGCTCAAGGCAGACCCTAATTTGTCAAGTAAAAAATTTCTGGCCTTGAAACTCATGAAGTGTCACAGCTTTGCTAATGGCTTATGGTACTGTGGTGGTCTCATTATGATCTCTTCAGTAAGAGACCCAGAAAGAACCACATACCAGAAGAACCCAGAAAATTGATATTGCAAGTATGAGGCTATTTGGATTTGCTAGATGGGCAGATAGTTAGGATGGTATGTAGAAATACCAAAATAACGTTAGTCATTGTAAAAGGGCATCATGGCTTTTGTGGGCTAAGTCCAAATACAGAGGAGATCTGCTCTTGAGGTCACTGCATAATGTTTATTTGCTTGTTGGTTATGTCTCAGCTAATTTTGCAATGTGAGTCTAAATCCTTCAACCGCACATGCAGTTTGTAATTTAAGCCTGCATAATTTTATCTCTGCTTGCTTACACCCACGGTCTCCTGGTTTACACAGGCCATTGCTGGTTTCTGTAAGAATTGCTGTATTGATTGATATGCGAAACAGGAAGGTAGGATGTTTTAATGTGGAACGGTATTTAGAGAGATGCAGCATCTGTGTCTAAAGTGAGAGATAGTTACAGAGTTAGACAAGTAGGCCATCAATTACAGGCGACTGAGGTTAGGACCATCTGGCTGTTTGAAACAACACCAGGTGTTAGCAGAAGCAAATTTCCTGTGTTGCGACATAGGAGGAGAGCGGCAGGCAAGAAGCAGCCCTCCCGAGTGAATCTCAGCCATGAAGGAGGCCGCTTCTCATTTCCTTTTTTAGTACTGTCTTGTGGGAAAAAAAAAAATCACTCAAACAGCCTGACACACCTGTGTCTTCTGTTTGGTGCCTCCTGGGGCCGCTCGAGGGAAAGTTCTTAGCTGGGGATGGGGACCCCCTCCTGCAAGGAGTGCTGAGCAGGACTTGTACCCACACAGCCAGCTTAGCCAGCCCTTAGCTTTCAGTCCCAGCTGCAGCCTGACCCTTGCTGATGGATACAAGCACCTGTGTTCTGGTTTATATATCCAGCATCCATGGTCCTCTTGAGGACCTCCTTGCTGCATGACCCATGATACAAAGTACCTCTAGCTACATGCTGCCCTGCCTCAGTTTTCCTCCCTACCCTGAACTGTCTTCTTCGGCCAAGGGACAGGCAGCCAAGGTGGAGCTAGTTGTTGATGGTCAGGGTCAAGATGTGCAGAGAGATGACCATTACTCACAATCTGCTCAGCAGAGGGGTATGCATTTTTATCTGTTTTCAGCCATTCAGGGCTACTGAGCCATATTTTTAAATAGTCACTGGCTTGGTGTATGCAAAAATACATATTGCTGCATTACCCATATGTGTATTGTTAAATTTGAACAAACCTCTCATGCAGTTATGCTACTTCGAATTTTCTCATGTCAGGAAACAATCACACCTCCCACTAAAGTTGTTATTACTGTACTGAACTGTAAGTTAACGTAAGACTTGATGGAGGTTCTGGCAAGAGGCAATTTCCAAAGCAGTTGCTCCTGGTGAGCCTCTCCAGCTCAACAATGTCATAGAATCATAGAATGTTTTGAATTGGAAGGGACATTTAAAGATCATCTAGTACAACATCCCTGCAGTGAGCAGGGACATCTTCAACTAAGTCAGGTTGCTCAGAGACCCATCCAACTTGACCTGGAATATTTCCAGGGATGGGACAACTACCACCTCTCTGGGCTACCTGTTTCAGTGTTTCACCACCTTCATTGTAAAAGATTTCTTCCTTATATCTATTCTAAAACTCTTTTAGTTTAAAACCATCACCTCTTGTCCTATCACAACAGCCCCCGTTAAAAAGATTATCTCCATATTTCTTATGGGCTCCCTTTAAGTACTGAAAGGCCACAATAAAGTCTTCCCAGAGCCTTCTCCAGATTGAACAAGGCCTACTCCCTCAGACTTCCTTCACAGGAGAGGTGTTCCATCCTTCTGATCATTTTTGGACCTGCTCCAACAGTTCTTCATCTTTGCTGTTCTGAGGCGTCCAGAGCTGGGCACAGTAATCCAGGTGGAGTCCCACCAGAGCAAAGTAAAGCAGCAGAATCCCCTCCCTTGACCTACTGGCCACGATTCTTTTGATGTAGCCCAGGAGGTGATTTGCCTTCTGGGCTGTGAGTGCACATTGTGAGCTCATGTCCAACTTTTCATCCACCAGTACCCACAAGCTCTTCTCTACAGGGCTGGTCTCAATCTCCCCACTCCCCAGCCTATATTGATACTGAGAATTCCCCCAACCCGGGTACAGGACCTTGCACTCAGCCTCATTAAACCTCATTCATCCCAGTTCTCAAGCCTGTCAAGGTCCCTCTGGCATGTCAACTGCACCACTCAGCTTGGTGTTGTCTACAAACTTGCTGAGGGTCCACTCAATCCCACTGTCTATGTCATTGATGAAGATATTATGTCCTTCCACAACAAGTGGGCAAAAGGTTAAAAATTAGGCAAATGCAATCTCTGTAACTGCAGCAGAACATTGGATCAGTTTTTCCTAGTTTCTGTTTCTATCAGTAAGAAACAGCCCTCACGGGTTTATTTAAAACTTTAATTATACTTTAGTTATCTAGCGACAGAGGGAGAAGCCTTTGATTTGGTTAGAAATGCCGAACTTACATGAATTCTTCAATAAAATGATTTGATTTAAGGAACACAGCAAAGGTTGCTAAGTGACAGCGATGCAGTTCTGTATCAGAGCACTTCCAAACCTCTATCGCCAAGAAGAAAATGAAATAGCTGGGCACACCAGCATGTAGGCAGGGAGGGGAGGCTAAAGGGCTTTGGCTCATAAGCAAACCTGAGCCTATATATTTTTAGCTATCTATTAAATTTAGGCTGGTTTTCAGAAGCTCTGAACACTTATGACACCCACTGAATAATGGCCACGGAGAGGTGTCCAGGTCACTGCTATCCAGGTATTCTTGTGAAAGGGTGTCAGTTCCGGATGGGTTTGAAAGCATTGACTATTATGCAAATCATAAGGGTTCACACCGTTCATTAAAATGCAGCAAGATGAGTGTGGACCCAGGGATAACATTTCCAAAATGTACAGGTGACAAACGCAGAGGTAGATTCTCGACTAATGAGAATTTCTAAACATTGCCTTTGAAGAGAGAGTGTTTTATGGGGAATACTGCAGATAATAGCAATAACTATTCCAGAAAATAAATCTCTGATTGCAATTCATAATTAAAAAAAAAAAATGGAAAATTTTCAGATATCTGGTCAAAGTAGCTACCTACTGCTTTACATGTGAAACTGATTGATATGTATTAGTAACAACCACACGCATGATCTTCCACAGCAGTAAGAAAACACTTAGTAAATTCAACAGGTGAAAGCACGTAAGCCAAATAGAAACATTGCCTATTTTCAGGAGTGAGATAATGATTTTTATGTTCTTTTTTCTGTGAAATATTTTGTTGTATATGACTATTTCATATTTCGCACTTAACAGATGAAAAAATAATATTGATTTTAATGATGAGCTATGCAAGTATATTGTAGTCCTTCACTCTTCAAAAGGCTTTTTGAAGTTTTCATATGACAATTTGTCACCTGTGGGCTTGTTTCTTTTAATCTTGTATAATTTTACATTAAGAGAAAATCTTATTTGCAAAACAAATGCAATTTCAGCCTCTAAAACTAAGTAAAAATGAGGTGGGGAGTTGATTTGACTGTTAAATGAATATATAAAACTAACAGCTAACCACAGAATTTTAAGACTGGGCTAGAAAGAAAATGTCCATAAAATTGTATTGACTACATCTACCCAGGACATTCGCTTTAGTGTTTTGGATGGATATTGCCTATTACATATTTCTCTCTTCTTTAACATCTACCTCTCGCTGCATTCCTGGAGATTTGTGTTTGCATTTCAAATTGTGCTCTTTTCCTAGATGTTTGATTCTTATCTTCCTTAGGAGCTGCCTGTTTTGCATGCTGATGTCAGGATCTGTTTCCATTTCAAACAGACTGTGAGATGGGGTTGCATTGGGCTTGATCCTGCCAATATGCTCCTCTGCTTCTCTGTTACCAGGAGGCTTGGCTTAGGGTTGTGACAGGAACAAAGTGATAGCTGCTCATGGCACCCAGGCTGTTTGCAAAGATTTCACTAGACCTTACTTTATTTATGAATCTCTTGAAAACCACTGGAGCTGTCCCACCTAAATCATACCTCAGCCTGCCCAGATTTTCATTGAGCAATGATTCAATAGGTTTGTGCAGAAAAGCTGTACAGCATCACTTACAAAAATACTTTTAAAGTGACCTTTGTAAGGCCCTCTCATAGGAGCTAGGTGACTGACTCCATTTGCAGCTCTAACCTGGCTTTAGCAGACTTTCAACCCCATATAAAATTGTTCAAGAAACTTGGACCCAGACAGCCGAAATGTTATGGTGAGAGAAGTAGAGCTCATCACAGCTTATGCTCATTCGGGGCTTATCTAAGCTTCAGGGTGATGCATCTGGCACAGACTTGCTGTGCTGGATGAAACATGGTCCTGCCTGGACAGCCACCACTGCTTTGGCTTTTCTGTATCACAGTCCAACACTGGTGCTTACTGGCTGCACAGGGTTGAAACTTTTGAAATTGAAAAAGCCAGACCCATCTGCCAAGTGGCTCCTCTGCTTGATCAGGTCCATGAAGGCATGCGGTAGCTTGGCTGGCAGTGGGTTGCTCCATGGTAAAACAAGCCTGGCCAGCAGGAACACGGTGCTGTCACACCTGCTCCTGCAGCCAAATTACTGGTACTTCAGTAAGTACCCCATGATATTTTAAATCCCTAGGCTGCGAGTGATTCTGAGGATTATTTCGGCTCCTTGACTGTTGAGTCAATTCCTGTGGCTTATGGGTCAGGATATTTTTTCAGGTACAGCTCTGGGTAAAAGCCTAAACAGCCTCTCTGCAAGTGGTCCTGGGAGACACCATGTAGCCATGGTGCAACCTCCTGCCCTTTTGCTCTAGAGGACGGGATAGAAAACCTGGTACTGGGATCAGGGATGCAACCTCCTTCCTTTTAGCTTGGTAGGAGGAACCAAAAGAAACCACAGCAAGAAATAATAAACACAACAGTTTTTGCTCTGACTGTGAAATGCATTCTCAAAGATAATATGTGAGAAATGCATCAGAATTTTTGCCTGCTTAAAATTTCCCATTGTCTTCTAAGGAGCAAATACTTTGGTGTATGTTTTGTTTAGCCAGATTCTTTTGCTATGATGGTTTGTCTACACTGACTAAATTCTTATACTACTGGCTCCATGATACTGCATTTAAAGATTGTAATACATTTATAGCCCACTGATGGAAAAAAAATAAATCTGTATAAAACCCAGGTATTAACTATTATTAAATAAAAATAATTTACAGCTTATGCAATGAATGAGATAGATTGACTCACTCATGGGCTTTATGACATTTTTTTTAGGGTTTTTTTTTACGAGACTGTACATGAAGGATGTTAGCTCAGTTGGAGATTTTCTCTTTTACTCTATGCCAAGGTTTTCAGAAGTGACTAATGACTTTGGGTGCCTAACTGGAAACATTGTAATAACGCCTGAATTTCAGAATGGCTGAGCACCCATCATCTGCAATTGAAGTCCTTTTATGGTTGTTTAAACTCAACTTTCAGAACTGAGATCCTCTAATTCATCAGGAACTCTGAAAAGCTTGGAAGTTACGGAAACCTATTAAAAAATTTAAGATGCAATTTCCTCTTTAAAAGCCTCCTCATACCCGATTTTCCATGTCTCAACATGTATGGAATTAGAAAAAAGAAACTGGCAATTGTTGAATGCAATATTCTTTGATTTTATAACAAAGAAAACATTGTATTAATTTCCTTACTGAAGTGTGGTAGCCCTACTTTTCTGATAAATCGTACTATCCATAACCTTTTTTTTTAAAGACCGTTGTGTCAGTTTTCTAAATCTTCAGCATAAATCAATGAAGTGGTTGTGAGAACTCAGCCTTTGTTTTGCAAAGGTAGACACAACTTGGTTGTCTTTATATAGGGAGAAATGATTCACAGGGCGTAGCATGCACAAAAGGCTTGGGAAGCCTGGGAATGAAAGTCCCGTGCAAACTGACAATAATCTTTATTTCATAGACTTGCTGGTGTCATGCTGCTACAACCTGCAGTTATGTAGTGGACAGATATCACCTTCCACTAGCACTGCCTTTGCAGATACTGAATCAGATCTGTCTTTCATACCCACTGGTACAAACTGCCACCAGTTAAATTACGCCATTTGATACCACATGGGCTTAGTATTTCACTGCTCACTGGGAGGTGAAGCCTTCCCTTCGATAACTAGAGAGCCCTGGCTGATTATTTCATAAAAATCAGATATTGCATCAGGTGCAGAATAGGAGTAAGCTAGTCTCTTAAATGAATTGTAGCTGGAATCTTTTACTCTGTCTAGCCAGGCTGTTATCCACAGCTTAGAACAGATTTGATCTTTTTATGCTTCCCTACAAGTTTGCTGTGATTGTCTCCCCATCTTCCAATAAACACTGTAAAAGACCACTGGGCAGTTACTGAGGAAGTCCCTGGGAACTGTTCCCAGCATGTCTGATCCATGACATGCAGGGTATAAGGCACTTGCCCACGATCGCATGCTCCCAGATACACGGAGCACACGGATGTCCGTTCCCAGAGGTGGATGCCAAGAAGCAAGCTAGCAAGGGGCATGGGAACAGCCTCCTTTTGACCTCAGCCTACGGCAGTGGTGGGAGACTGAGGGCTGCAGCTAGACTGTGAGAAATGAAGCAGCATGTTTAATTTTGAAGTAAGACACTCAAGTGCTTGTCTAAAGCACACTGGACATCACTGAGCACCCAGTTTTACAGTGACAGTGCTACACAGAAGTGCTGTGAATCCTTAATCTCTGCCTGACTGATCATTTCATCACCTGGATAGCCCTGAAAATTTGGCTCCAGGCAAAGACAGAAGAGTAAGCTTATCTTGGCATCTTCTACTCTCTTTTTATTAAAGGACTGTAACATCTGTTATTTCCTCCAACTGTTTCCCCATGTCCTACCTCTCTGAATCTGGACTGTAATCCTACAGCTATTCCTTCACTGGCTTCTTACCTTCTCAGTCTCTGGCTTCATATCACCTGACCGTGTCCTCTCCTTGGCATTGGCCAGGTGACTCACCATCTCTGTGGAGGACACAATGGAGCCAGCAGCATCTTGTACCTTTTGTTGTAACTGTTTATTTTATTTCTTCATGTCCAAATGAGCCTATTCCAATCTGCTGTATTGAAATCCAGCAAGACACATGGGAATCCCCCAGTGTGTAACCCCAACAGTGGCCAGGATCTCCAGGACGCTGCTACCCACATCCATTCCTCCTGTTGGGCAGGCTCACGCCTCTCCTCCTGACTGTGAGGCTGCTGAGTCCCAGCAGCCTCAGCAGCCCAGCAGTGTGCTCAGGCACAAAGTCTGGCCAAGAGCAGTCAGACCCATTGTACAGCGAGGACTATACTATCTGTAGTTGCATCATGACAGCCTCTTTTCTGCTGTCCTGTATCTTCTTAATTGCCAGCCTGGCAGCCAAAGTCCCGAGCAATGCAGGCATCATGGTGCTGAGGGCAGCTTAATGTCACGTGCCTCTGCATTACTCGTTTTCCTCCCTCTCACTTCGCACAACGTGATGTGCTGGAAGGCTGTCAGGAAAGGTAATAGAAAAGGAAAGTGTGGAATACTTCTGGCTGCCAAGCCTCTCTTCTGTTGACGGTGAGCAGCTTGTGCTCCTAGACATACCCAGACACTTCTGTTCACGGTACCTATGACATTGTCCTTCAGCTAAAATATGTGACTTCTGTTTTAATAAGAGCAGCATAGCAAGACATGTATGTCAAACACCAAAGGGCCTGGGACTTATGAGCTTTGCAGCTATGAAATGGAGCAGATAATTTTTATTTTCTTTTTATGAGTCTGTTCGGACAACATCGTTGTGTAGAGAAGAATAAAATCCACTCTACGTATTCAGCTGTATATATATTGTAGAGAGTTAGTGTCTGGACTGGGTAGAAAAGAGAGGACAGTGGACTCTACAAAGAGGATCTGATTGACGATGTTGGATGTATAACCAACCCAGCAATCTGTTGCCTGGCTCATCACCCAGGAATCAAGTTTACCCTACTTGTAAGGAAATGAACAGGGCCCTGGAGACATTTCTGAAAAATGAGATACTGTCATCTGCACTAAACATGGCTTGATATGACCTCTTAACCTCCAAGGCCATATCTTCTGCTTGCAACGTGCTTGCTATGGCAGCACAGGGTCTGTGAACACCATGCTGCTACAACCCCACTGGCAGCATCCAGGGCAGCAAAGTCCCCAGCAGGCGGTTTTCACCTTTCCCGACTGGTGACCATGAGTAGGGAGCAGGACATGTCTGTGGGCTTGTGATTACTGGGGGTTTTCTGAGGAGATGCCACAGCAGTGACGACTCAGCACTGAACAGCTCAGGAAGCAACAATAAAGTGTGGCATAGCCAAAACAGCCTGAAGAGCCTAATGGACACAGCAGTGGAAAATAGTGTCCTAATGCCTCTGATTTCTTTTATAAATTCCAGTGTAAGTCACCAGATATGCCTGTATCCGGTATATAAACCTTTTTTTTTTTTTTTTCCTTCATAAAATGCACCAAAAATTAAAGTGTATTTTACTCTGAAATTTTATAGGAAGAAGTAATTGATATCAGGTCCTGGTGGCTTAAAGAGGTGTCTCTTTACTACTACCAACACTACCAGTACTGCAGCAAAGGCAGCAAACCTGGAGGTGGTGGATTGAATCAATCCCCCTTTGGGCCAACAAACGCACAGATGTATCTTCATTCCTGGAAAATCCTGGAAAGCCCAATGAAGGTAAGAAATTTACTTTATTCTCTCTGTAATACACTCTTTTATCCTTCTCCATCTATGCAGCGGTGGTTGCTGGTTAAGATAGGACATTTTTGAGAGGTCTCCTCCAGCTCCGTGCCATCCCAGCATCACCCCTCCCTTCCAACACCCCTCTTGGGCACTCAGGCGCCTGTGCCTAGTTGAGGCAGCGTCTGGTTTTAATATGAGGTTTGAACACTGTTTTGAGTTTTTCTGGTCTTTTCTTTTTTTCTTTTCTTTATTTTTTCTAGATCCTAAATTGCTTTCAAAGGGATGGTGCATCATTTTACCCTGCTCCAGCCCACCCCGTGCTGCTCCAGGAGCAGCAGGGACAGTCTGTGCAGCCTCCAGAAGATGGTGCCCTGCTGTTAGGAAACAATGCCTCGAGCAGCAGTCATTCCAGTTCACTGGCACAATGTCACACAAAACGCTTTGTGTCTGTCAGCACATTCCTGGAAGGTCACAGTGAATGATGAATGCTCCTGTGTAGGAGCTGAGGACGACTTTTTTTTTCTTTCTTTCTTTTTTTTTTTTTTTTTTTTTTTTTTTTTTTTTTTTTTTTTTTCCATGAATTGCATCACATGGTGGCCTCTTGGCTTCATTCATTTGACTCCTGTGGTTACAAACCTTTCCCAATTGTTGTGAGCCTGCTTCCTCCACAACCCCTCTGTGGCCAAAGCAGGATATTCATGACTGGCTGGCCCGGGGAAGCTGGATAACTTCCAGCTACTTTCCACAGCAGAGCTGCTCACTTCCCTCCCCCCGAGGTCTGAAATATCCTGTGGTTCTGGTTAGCTTTCTCTCCGGATGCACATCAGCTCAAGCATATGCATCATCATGTGATACCCAAGGTTGTTTCAGCACAGCTAATTGTGACAGAGGCTTTATTTAGATGCCATGTATAGAAAGACGAGTAAAGCACTCTGATACGAAGTCAGAAGAATATTTGACTTGATTGTGAATGAAAAGCTGATTTTCCCTGGTATGTAGCACTGGAGTTCTTCATTGAGCTTTGCACATATGTCTAAGATGTTTAAATAATTCTAATACACTATGATGTCATCTTTGCAGCTCCATTGCCATTTCCTACGATTTGGTTCATGATTTCTTTCTCCTCTGAGTTACTAATTGCTCATGAAGCTTGTGCAATTGAATGAGGCTCTTCTATTTTTTCACACTCCCTTCCCCCATACAGAAAGCACAAACCTGGTAGTTTTAATTGGGGAAAACACCTACAGCCAAATTGAGCATTGCTTTTCAATGGGACTTTACCAGCACCTGAGTAGCCATAGTCACTTGGCACAATCCAGACAGCCAACCACAGTGAAGGGTATTTGTTGGAGTGTCTGGACGGGAAGGGGGGTTCACAAAATCCCATGCCAGACTGAAATTGAAAAAGGAACACCTGCATTTACAAGCTGTTCATGGGCCTATTCACAGGCTCATGTGGGTACTCATCCTTCCAAGAGCTGGAGACACATTAAGCGATCAGGACAAGTTAACAGTCTCCAGTATTCCTGCTTTTGTTTGCACAAATGCAGCAGGACAGAGTTTCTGATAAGGGGCTGGTAGGGTGCGGAGAACACATCTGTTGAGGTCTTGTTCTCTGTCCTTGAAACCATCTGGCAATGTCTATATTGTTCAAATCTCTTTGCCTTCAAAATAGGGTGGCTGCACCTAATTCTGCTAGTGAATAGTCCCCGTCCCTGCACTGTATGACCTCCTTAGCTGTGATCATGAACTGGCTAGAGGATGCTCACTGGCCCAGGTCAGAAATATTCCTGGCACTGTTGTAACCATTCTCCAATTCAGATGATGAAGATTCATGCTTCTGTCCTGGCTGTGCTTAGCTTCCTAGAACGGATGTGGCTGGACAGACTCCTGTGGGCTGTACAGAGTTCACCTGTAGGACTGTGTATCTTCATTTTGGATACGAGAAAAACATCCTTGAGCAGGAGAAACTGGATAGGGAGGAGAGGAGCAAGATGGAAAGTAAATTCTGGATGAGAAAGAAAAGAGGAGACTAAATAAAGTAGGAGTCTAAATAAATCCAGACAAAAATAAAGTCAAAGATGAAATGAGTCCTTAGGATTCAAAGTTTGGGAACCAGAGTAGGGTGTATTTTCCAGAAAGCTACAAGAAAGCACATACTGCTGCCAGTTCATAGTCAGGTAGGGAGAAACTACTGAAACTTCAAGGAGATTCTTTAGCAGAAACAAATTAAGACATTTTGCAAAAGCTTCAGTAAAGACAAGCAAATTGCAAACTGCTATCCAACGATGGCTACATGTTGCAAAATGTGGGATGAAAGGAAAAGATCTGTGAAACTTGAGGACATTTCATGCTTTATACATTTCCAGATAATTCGTCAGATCTTTCAAGTTGTCGAAGAAATGTCAAGAAGTGGAAAACCAAAGGTTTTGAACAACTTATGAGTAACTTTTGAAAAAAGTACTCAAGTTAGAGAATGTAATTAAAACTTGTTTGGGTTTATTTTTATTTCATTAAATCCCTTGGTGCTATCATTTCCCAGGTCTGCTTTTAAAGGCTTAGGTTTCTTTGTCACTTCCCTTTGTATAGACCAAGAGCGGTACCATATACTGGCACACAAATAGCATTAAAAACCTTTGAGCAAAGGTCACTTCAGATCAAGTGAGCTCTTTGTCAGCATCTCTAACAACTTGATAACAATACGTGGAAGCGGGTTGGCCAAGAGACCTAACAGGATTGAAGCCACCTATTTCTTTCCACTTCAACATTTCTTGGTGTCACTAAAGGCAGTCACTAGCAGGATCCTTATCCTGTGTATTGCTGTATCCATCCATGGTGGATTGCCCTGAGTGCCACTTCTGAAAAACACACGGAACTACTGATGTCTACGGGGTGTTGGATGAAGAGTTGGAGGTGTTATGTGGTGTGAAGGTATGTCTGCAGTGCATGGCAGAGGTGTAACAGAGGTCCATGTAGACATGCCGTAATCAGCTGGAACAGTCCAGCTATGCCAGTGCAGGCTTCACCAGAAGCTGTACATGCTCATGCAGGATGCTGGGTTTGCAGCTGGTGGCTATAAGTCCACTGTGTCTGCTTTTCATGGGCTGCCTATAGCTCTCTCCATTGTGTCTGTCTGAGGATGGGAGATCTTGCCATATAGGCACCATACTTCCAGTACCTCTGAGGAGGAGATGCCACGTATACAAAGACCAGCCAGAAGGGCAATGGTGCTATCTGCACCTGTCTCCAAGGGCTTTCACAGAGATATTTGTATAATTACTCAGTGATAGTGACAATAGCTCATCTGACTGCACGGATACCAAATCCCCCTTTTATGTCTGTCCAAGAGCAAACCTCAGTGTGCCCTGATGCAGCCAGAAGTGCCTGTAGCAGAGAAGATAAGGAAAAGCAGCCTCCTGTCATTCTCAGTGCAGCACAGCTCAAGTACTCATGAGTCACAGTTTGTTCTCAGTCCTGACTGAAGGAAAATGCCTGCTGACATGTAGAAGGAACTTCTGAAAAGGTGCAGATGCACCCTGCACTGGATTAAAAACTGGCTAGATGACCGGGCACAGAGAGTGGTTGTGAATGGTGCCACAACCAGCTGGTGTCCAGTGACCAGTGGTGTCCCCCAGGGTTCAGTACTGGGCCCAGTCCTGTTCAACATCTTTATTGATGACCTGGATGAGGGGATTGAGTCTACCCTTAGTAAATTTGCAGGTGACACTAAGTTGGGAGGGAGTGTTGATCTGCTGGAGGGTAGGGAGATGCTGCAGAGGGACCTGGACAGGCTTGATCGATGGGCTGAGGCCAATGGTATGAGGTTCAACAAGGCCAAGTGCAGGGTCCTGCACTTTGGCCACAATAACCCCAGGCAGCGCTACAGACTAGGGGAGGAGTGGCTGGAGAGNGTTGTCGTGCTGGGTTCATAGGCTGGACTTGATGATCTCAGAGGTCTATTCCAGCCTCGACGATTCTATGATTCTATGAAAGTAAGGACTCTAAGGATCTTCTCAAGGTACTCTCACATGCACACCACACCAATTAAACAGGAAGAACAGTGAAACTGTTACCAAACATCAGCAGAGCGACATCGATATGCACTCATCATTGGGATGTGGGGGGAAGTGATTTAGTACATGCACACACATATATGAGGAAAGAGAAACAGAACTTCTGAATTTCTTCAAAAAAGGTGATTTGCTGTGCACTCTGAGATTTGACCCATGCAAATGAGAATGGCCTGCACATTTTGTCCGCTGCAAATAGCACTTACCTACTAAGGTGCTGAACACTTAGAGTTATTTGAGAGGGAGACCTCAGTTCTCATAGACAATGCAGTTGGAGTTTCCCTGGCTGTCATGACATACGGTGGCAGAAGAGCAACCTTGGAAAGCCAGGATGACTTTCTCTGCCATGGCCCATAACCAGCACTGGCAGAGGAAGACAGCACCATGGCAGTGTCCTTGACTTCACTCCCTGCTCTACCAGTGGGGATGGAGGTGGATGAGAACAAAATTTCTCCACACATGAGATGGCTTGCTTCTGGGTGGTGCAAGACTGTGTCCTGTCTCCTTCATGTCTATATCACAGACAAAACCTGTACTTTGTTTCGATTTTATTCTTCTGAGGCCCCTGAGAGGGAAAAGCTAAGACACTGTGGGATGGATGTGAAAACTATCAAAAACTATTCTCAATTACCAGTACAGTAAGTCTAGGCAAATTCAGCATTGAAGTCAACAGGGGTCTTTTTAATGACTTCAGCAGGGCTTGGCTTCATACTCTAATTGTATGTCTGTGAAAGGTTTGAAGGCTGGGATTCATCCACTTCAGTGGAGGCATTTGATGAAGATGTCTAAGGTAGATAAGTACAAAGAGACAGATGAAGTCAGACTATCTGACTGAGCCCATCCCATGCCGTTAACTGTTAAGCATCATTAGAGAGATTAATATTATAATTCTGTGCCTTGAATAGTGCCCAGATTTAGTGGGAAGAAAAAGTTGAAGCACCTAAGTATCCAACTGAAGCAGTGGAAAAATTATTGCATAATTTTCCTGTGCAACACTTACAAAGATTAGGGTGGAAATATGCACATGTTGCTGGATCTGATTGAGGAGTGAAGAAACAAGATACTAAATTAGAAAAAAATTTAAATAATTTTTTTGAGCTTTATCCTAATGTAGCTAGAATGTTAAGAATTTATCACCTGAGATAAAAGACTTAATCATTACTAAACCCTTTGGCAATTGGTTTAATAACATTAATCAAGATGAGCTCATTTAGTGCTAATGGGGGTGTTTTAAGTACTTTTATAGGATTTTCACTGAAATTCAGAATTAAATAATTGGGCCATTATTCTAAAGTGTTTTCGTCATCCCTCAGGGAAGTCCTAGTTTCTTGGTTTTCATCTGCTTGGTTTTATTTCCTTTCAAACATTAATTCTCATTGTCCCTGACAATTTTGAAGCACCCGCCTCCAGTTATTAATTTGACCACCTTCTGGGCAGTCTGAGGTTGGTTGCCCCTGATAATCTATTTTGTCAATGTGGTCATGGACAGGAAAGATTTAAAATACTGCTAAATGACTGTGGTGATGGATGATGAGACAGGAAGGATGGCGATTGCCATCGGCTAAAGGCTTCAGTGAGTTGAGGTTTTCCCAACACTAAGATTGGATGAGCAGTATGTTAATTAATGCCCAGTTCTGCATATAATGTTACCTTAAGCATGCTTAGTCCTTATTAGGGACTGTAGTCTTTGCAATCCGGAATTCGTCGGCAGTTGCTGAAGGCATTATGGACTTAGGTCAGTTGCCTGAACATACAGTTCCAGCTGAGATGCCAAAACATGTGTGAAACATCCACATAACAGGGGTATAATGCAGGAAATATGGTAGACCTTTGCCTTTCTTGAAAAGCAGTTAGAAGCAACGAATGATGTCCTCAATATCTGAAATGACAGTAAATGTTTTGGGCAGCTGTATTGAGCCCTACAGTTGGGAATCCATTTGAGACTAAGACTCCAGATACCTATGTATTCCCATCTACACGTAAACTAAATATCTAGACTCCTGTTATAGTTAACGGACATCTAGTTCATGCAGTCACTGAAACCCTGTGAGTGATTTGGCTGCTTAGCCACTGTCTGTCTACAACCAGACAAGTTGAGTCACCCTCCAGACTCTGGTGACTGTATTGAGCAGATCCCTGCTAATACAGTGCAAACTTGGATGCTTCAGGCTCAATTCAGCTGACTAAACTTTGATGTCTTGTGCCATAGCAGATGCTCAGAAGTGTCAGGTCGTCTCTGCCAGCCCAATGTGGATGCCTCACATCCTATGACACCTAAAAAAATTGCAAGATGGCTACGTGTGGGCACCAAAGAACTGCGTTTTGTCACAGATCATAGGATGCAATACATGAAGTCACTTCAATATAAATACCAAAATTCTCTGAATCATTCCTATAATGACATGTTCATTTAAATGATAGTCACATCAGGTTTTATTCAATCTTGTAGGAATGCCTGTATCAGTCATTCTTATTTTTGATAATCACAGGACAAGTTGCCATTTCAAACTCACCCCAGTGAATTGTAAGGTCATATTCTAGCAGCATGTTTGGTAATTTCCATGCCTAAGCTTGACAAATGACAGCTAAAGTTAACTGTAATACACTTAAACATAAATTAATGTATATTTTTTTATATTCGACCATTTTTTTTTTTCTTCCAATAGCTAGGAGTTTCTAATCTCTTACTCCATTATGGTGATTGAAAATAGTACAGGCTGGTAGATATATAAGTATGAGGGGAGAAAGGAGGAAGAAGGTATTTTCACTTTATATCTTGTCTAGAAAATAAGCTCTGAAAATTTCTTTCAAAAGATTATCCTCAGTGCAAAGATCTTTACTCAGATCATTGTATAAAGCACAATAAACAACCTACATTACATACAGCAAAACTTCAGCCTCATAAATCCCATTTTCCAAGGCTTTATGTGATAATGAAGATCACACTTTGTAACCAAAGCATGTATCTTGTGGCTTATATGTTTTGTTTGGTTTCTACTGTTGGCAAATTACTCAACATCTCAGATGATAGATAGATAGATTTAACAATTCCTGTTTTTTCAGTCACAGAAGGAATTTGAACTATTACACTGAGCAACTAATATGACTAAGAATAGTTATTTTTAGGATAGTTTAATCATTGGGTAGTATTGTTAAGATGTCATATTTTTACTGTATGATCAAAGAATCTCTATTTTTGTGTGCTTTATGTGAGGTCTCAGACAGGTCTCAGGTTTTGCAGCACACCTTGGACGTGGCTTATGGCCATGCCAAATACATGAGTTCAGGATCCAGGTAAAAATATATGACATGTATCCTGTTTACACATGCACAATTATAATTTAGAGCTCTACACAAGAATGATGCAACAGGGTTTCCATTTTGGGAGGTTAAACTCTGCCCACGAGTGTGATGTACGGCCTTTGTTATTATTCACATCCTACCATTGCAGGTTGCAGCTGGCAGACACTTACATGTCTTCACTACAGCTGTTATGTTGCCAGTCTAACATTTACTGCATCCAGTCCCTGAAATTATTTATTCAGACCTTTCAAAGGCCTAACTTGATTTGAGTTTCATCTAAGCCAGAACTGAGTAAGGATTTCAGAATTTCAGTTATGACAGGCAACCATTTGCAGAAATGAAGCCAAAAGATTGACACTTCTTGTGCCTTTAATTCATGGCAATGTTGTACTAAACAACAGTCAAAGTAACCATAAAAAACCATGTCTTGAGAGGCCAATTTTTCATGACTAACTCTGTGGGTTAGAGCAGAGGAAAAGCAGCTTGATTAATTGTAACACTTGTTTTCATTTAGTAGATTCATAGATTTCAAGGCCAAGAGGGAGCACAGTGATTATCTAGTCTGACCTCATGAGGAACAGAGGCTGTGGAACTTCACCCGGTGAATCCTGCATAGACCAAGCGTTTCTTTCCTGGTCCATAAGGAAACTCTCCAACTATCTATATGGGTGAGCATTACCTCATGCAATGTACTGGGCTATATCCTGAGCTCATTTTACCAGCTTGTAAATCCTGAGGAGTTTCACTTGGCAGCTCAGGGCTTACAGAGATGAAAGAGCAATCAGAATTTGGCTCACTCTTCACCGCTGTATGGCAGCCAGTGAAAGTTTTCTTTACTCCCCCATATGAAAAAGTGTTAGATACATATTTATGTATTTGCAGTACATTGCTTTATCCTGAAGTGTAATATTTAGATTGAATTGGTGAACTTGAGATATCTGGCCTCTTTGGTTCAATCATGAATTTTGGACTTCTTTAGCTGACAAAGAAGAATCTTCAATAATTTTATAGCAGTTTATAGATGTGTCTGATCTTCTGCCTTGTATAAATCAGATTTCATTCCTAATATCTGCACTGAATCCAGCACTTCTCATGTCACCATATCATTAAGCAGTTCTTTTCACTTTTAGAAGCTATGTGCCTACCTCCAGAGAGGAAAAAAAGTGAAAAACATGACATTGCAGACTGAAAATCCCCAGGTGTAGTCAAATTATATATTTACCCTTACTGTTAAAAGCAAAACCAGCATATTTTAAATACAACTCAATCCAACGTGACAAGAAATGAAACGATTCAAGTATAGTCACTATTCAAGGTAATAATCTGCAGCTCAGAAATATTCTGCATCGGTGCATCTAATTATAGCTAAATTACAGAAAAATAATGTTATACCGTGGCCAATGGAGAAAAAAGCAACTAGGATAGCTACGTGTGTCAATCAGGTTACTAGGTATGTAAATTTTGGTTTCTGTCAGCCAAAATTTTCAAGCCCTATATTTGGCTGAAATCACTTGTTTTCTTGGATATGCACAATTTTTCACACCTATAATCTGTATGTTGTGCATTATGTCAAGCCTTTTTCAGAAGAAAAGGACATAGTTCCTTTAAGTCCTAAGTCTAGAGTGAACATATGAAAATGATGCATGATGCTGTTATACAAACCACACTTCCCAAGTGATACTTTCTAATATCAGAAAAAATTGTTGCCATGGTGACTGGACTGACCTGAAACAGCTCAGTTGATGTCGAGCTTCCTTTCCTCAAAAAAGGAACAATCTTTCCAAAAGACAATTCTTCTTTTGATTAGGTAATGGCCATTTCTTGTGACCTGTTGTTGATGCCATATTGGCTTATGTTAGAAGGAATTATCTGTCTGTAAACAGATAGCTGTTGATAGGAGTTAGAAGAAGTAGAGAGTCTGAAGCAAAGTGCGCTTCAAAGTGGGTTCTAATTTAACCAAAAATTATCCTTGTAAAAAGACGTGCCCTCATCTCAAGACACCACCTAATTTGGCATCTTCTGGATGGAAAGATTCGAAGAGTTCAAATATGCCATTAAAAATGCAAGAATTCGAGTAGTGGGCAAACTCAGCATTACCTGCCCATAGATAAAGTGGACAGTGGCGCATTAAAGCCTCCTTTAATCTGTAGAAATCTAGCTAATTGGCCTTATCATTAACATGCATCCTACTTTAATCCTCTATTGGATTAAAAGATGATCTTCTTGTTATCCTGAAGCAAAGAAATTTTTTGTTTAAAATATTCTGTTCTTTGAAAGGGTTGCTATGAAGAGGGAAAAGTCAAAGAGTGACATCACTCTACAGACCCAACTGAATGCTGGGACGTGTTGCATTAATGGTTAAACAAGGGCTGAAATCCACAAAAGGTCACAGGCTTCTGAGGAAGGACTCAGACGGCTTATTGATGTTTAAAGACTAAGAATGCAAATCACAAGGCCCATACTCAGCATGAACGATGTCGTCACTGCTTAAGTTTTCTAGGAATCTAGGGAAAGGTTCCAAGTGTTTTGTGTGATCCAGCTCATCTAAGGGGCATGCCTGGCCTTCCTAAGGGCAATAAATTGAAGAAGTTTATGTATATAACTGGGAGTTGAGGGCAGCCTTTATAAAGGAGAAGGCTGTCCCTTTATGGCAGCCTGTCTTTAGAAAGTAGACCAGACTTCTTCTCATATATCTCAGACTTCCTGTATTTCTCAGAATTTTTTTAATAACCCCAGTGTTGGGATGTGGGCTGTAGTCCAGAAGTGGAGTTTGAGGGAAGGAGTTTAGGACTCTCCTTATCAGCCCCTCCAGAATCAAGCAGCATTGCCCATTGTAAATCAGTGAGGATATTGGTTTGTTTTCCCTTACCTCTCCAGTAATGTTACTCATTTTTCTTTTGGCCCAGGACCGTTGTAGATCTTCTACACTTATGGTTCAAAAGATGTTCTTACTTACTGATATGACGTCAAGCTGTGAATTTTGGCTTTGCCTGGGGACATGTGCGTTGGAGACAGACATACTAGCACTTACTGATGCGTGTTCTAGGCAACAGTTCATCCAGTGTGTGGACCTCCAGGTTTGAACAGGGGAACAAGGGACTGAATGCATCACAGTGAGCTCAAACAGACATGAGAAGTGTCCCCATGTCTCTTTTTGTGGGATACAGGGAATATTAATGACAGGAGAAGCAAATGACTTGATCTGTGTTCTTAGAACACCATCTCATCTTTCTGACATCTCCTGACAATAAGAGAAGGGGATTCATTAAGAGCAGTTCAGAAAATTTCCACTGAAACAATGCTTGAATAGAAAATCAGGTTATTAACTAGCTGACCAATTAAACTGATGAACTTCTGCATTGCTCGAATTTTTCCCCCTTTTAGTTAGAAAAATTAAAAGTAGAATTGTTTGGCTTTCAACCATATTTAGCTTACAAGGTTTTTGCTTTGCTAGAACTTTTTTTCAGGATTTTCAGATTATTCTGAGCACCAATATTTATATAAAACATTTCAGAAACTAGTGACGGAAGTTGATCTTGAAGTGCAACAAGCAGTGGTGTTATAACTGGGGACAACAGCAAGGCAAGATGTGTAGGGAGAGTAATGTCCTTCAGTATACTAACTAACTCACATAATTAGGGTCAAAAGTAACATTCAAATCCTTCCTCAGACCTCACTAACTTGCCTTATTGAAAGGCCCTAGCTAGCAATACAGGACAAAGAAGTATGTCTTCAGCTTCTCCAGAATTGCTCTCCAGAGTCTGTAATGGCTCTCTTTCACACACACACGTACACGAACAAGTTTAAAACTCACTTATCTATCTCACACAGGTCTGCATCTGCCAAATACTATGTTCTCTGAAAGGTTACAAAGTAACACGGGATTCCTCTTACTTCAACAAACTAAATGACTTTGACAGTTAAACTTCCCCTTAAATATGTTTAGAACTTCTTTCATATAGAAGTGTGAGTCATTCTGACAGGCTTAATTTGTGCTGAAAAATGAATGTGTTAAACTTATTAGCCATTCAGGTTAGAAAGACTGTAAACAGTAGATTGATGACATTTGCACTTCATGTACTACACACTGTGCGCCTACAAAGTGAAAATATAAGAGCCGGTGAAAGGCGTGCTGAAGGTTTGACAGAAATTGTATCCTAATCCCTTTCTGTTCTTGGCTTGATGTTTTCTTGTTATTCCATTTTCTATAATGAGGAGAATATGTATGAGAAGATGGCTCTTTTTAAACTGCATCATATTTATGGCAATGTATACAAATTTCCAGTGGAACTAAACAACTAATAGCAAATACAGCAGTTTGCTGGAGTTAACAAAAGACCGCATGATAGACCAAAACAATTGTTTGAGTTTGAAGACTCATTAATTGCTACTTAAGGAGATGTTGAAGTTCAAACCTTTGTTTTGGAGCCTTGAGGATATCTGGATCTGAACTTCTCTGGCTTGGTTTCCTTGCAAAAAGTATGCCTGGCTTGTAAATAAGAGTGACTAGAAGGAAGGGGGTAGTCACAAAGTCAAGTGTGATTTACTTGGGAAATCTCTCAACCTCTCTTTCTTCCCAGTGGTAAGAAAAGGTTTCCAGAAGGTGATTCAGAGATGAAGCCTGACTCAGATGCTCATAACTACCTTTAGTGTTGACAGATGAGCTCAGGGTGTGAGCTGACACTGAAGCCAAATCTGCACACGTCTCTGTGCTCATCTGTTTAGAGACCACTGGCAGGTTCTCCAGGAAGGGAAACTCAGGCAGGAGAGTTCACAAGCTTTCTCCAAGCTCTGAGCCTGTTGGCCATACCATTGCATTAGGCACTTGGGTCTCAGGCGTTAAAGTAAAGGGTGATACAAATCTCATCTCAGAGTACGTAAGTAAGTTAGCTTTCTGCTTTGAATGGTCTTGTAGATGAATAACTCTCGCTCTCTGTTTACTACAAGGAACACATAAAACTAGCAAGTCAAATTAGCATGAGTAATGGTAGGAATAACTGCTCTGTCCCCTTTATAATCAAAGAGTAGACAAAATCATACAGTCTGAGAAGACTCACTAGCTTATTGTGCTATGACCTTGGATCTCTTTATGAACTAGCTGATGGGACTTTTGATACAAATCAGCCCATATCAGGAGGTCAGGCACGAAGTCGGAGCCATTAATTCAAATTGAGCTTGATTTTATCAGTGTAGTCCTTTCCCGTCTCCAATTCTTTAGCAACTAGCGGTTCAAGAAGTCTAGCCATATCATGTAAGGTACAATATTTCAATGTCCTTCATATTTATTTTATGAGAATTTTCTATAGCCAAGTACTTGAAGAATCGATGATGGTATGGGGA
This sequence comes from Baryphthengus martii, assembly GCA_013396935.1. Classification (NCBI taxonomy): domain Eukaryota; kingdom Metazoa; phylum Chordata; class Aves; order Coraciiformes; family Momotidae; genus Baryphthengus; species Baryphthengus martii. Next base: position 184,832 of record VWZK01010799.1, on the reverse strand, counting down.
GATCATTTCTAACTCAGAGACACTTTAACGATTCGCTTAGAAGTCATAACGTTGTCAGTGATACTTGAAAAATCTTCCTAAGCCATCAAATCCATTGAGTATATCTGTAGTCAGGAAGACAATGTCTGCTGAGGTTACTTTCTATTGCTATCCAGACCCTCTGCATCTCTCTGGAGTGTATTGTGAGTGTGGAAGAGAAGCTAATGAGAATGCAGAATCCCTGCCAAAGAATAACCCATGAGAACAAAAGATGATTAGAGGTGTACGAAAATGAATGCTCATCTGATCTGAATGTGCCAGTTCTACGAACCCTTGCACAGCTGACAGCTTTGGTCTGATGTACTCTGCAGAGAACTTTTCTTTTCTTGCTTTGCAGAGAACTTTTCTGCTGGAAACTTTTTTTTTTCCCCCCATGGCAAATATTTGCACCCACTGGAATGGATAATGAAAATATGGGAATTATTTGGGACATTTGAACCAGTGTGTGTATGCTTTGCATAACATACCTACCTTATTTTGAACATTGATAGTATTAGAACAGTTATGTGGATTGTGCACCATTTTTGCCACCAGGCCAGATCTTCAAAATCCTCAAGGATTAGGACTCCTGTACAAGCGCACAGCAGAAAAAGATGAATATATACGGAATGTATACAGAACCAGTGCAAGTAGATCCAGTACATATAGAAGTATAAATTTATCTACATCTTTGATGTATCTTTTTGCTTGGACAGGATTTTTTTTTTTTTTGGCTAAGACTACAGTAAATTAGTAGTTTCAGGTTTTTTACTGTAGTGAATTAGAAAAGGTAAATCCAAGTAAATATTTGTGCTCTTATTGCCCCAGGATTATAAAGCAAATTCTCTGTGGTGCACTTTGAGCTAGGTTGTACTAGAAAACAAAATAAAACAACCTCTCTCCCCCAGTATCTAAAATTTTTTTTAAAAAACACCAACATTTCTATGGTTGTAGGTAAATTGATTTAAAAATTAAAATTAACAAAAATTAACAAAATACCAACAAAATAGTGTTGTCTGTGGTTTATCATTCACTTTCTTAAGTTACAGTCTTGAATTAAATAGTTGTATATGATTTCTCCCACTCCACCAGGAGGATGAATCAGAATAGTGCTGTGAAGGCATCTGTTGTCTGTTAAGTCCCCTGACTCATTTGTTGCATAAGTTGAAAGATGTGAAATGAATGAGGTGGGGGACAGCAGGGAGAAAGCAGGTTGTCTGGTTGCTGAGGTAGATGAATGTCACTCAGGAGAACTGAATTTCACCCCTGCATCTGACACAAAGATTGTATGAGGAACTGTGCAAATCATTTAAAGCAGAGTTGTTATTTCTATCATGAACAAGTGGAAATTACACTCTGATTTTTCTGTTGTCCAAATGCGAATTTCAGTTCCTTCATGGATGTCACTGTTACAACTGAGCACTTTCTGGCCCTTCTGCTTTATCCTCGCTTTTGTGAACACAATAGGGAGCTGAGTATCTTCATTGAGTAGGCACTATGTCAATTATCTTACAGGGTCCGTGACACCTCCAAAGCTCTTGTATCCTAAAAATAACTCAGGACAGGCCAGTAGCGTCCTACCAGAAATGGAGGTACAAACTGTGACCTACAATCAATGAAGAATCATCTAGCTCACCAATCTCATGATGGTTTTTCCTCAGTTTTCAGAACTAAATAGTATCACATTTTGTTCATGTCAAACAAGTTGGAGCTGAAGTCTCATCTTCCCAGATATTCCCTTGTGCTGTCCTACGCAGATACCTCATTGCTCAACAGCAATATTGCATCTGGTAGAACTTGGCTGCTTAATGTAACAGAGATGCTGCAGATCTTGCACATGTATGTTAGCAAGTCATGGGACAGAGAGTCAGGGAAAGGACTGAGCTGAAATATTTTTGGCTCAGTTTGCAGCTCTGAGGAGGTTTTTGTTCAGCTTTTCTTCTCCTTAAACAGAACTTTTAGGTTGCCTGTTCTTGTTCTGATCCCATTCCAGTCCTATCCCAGTCTCATGCCTAGCTCATCACTAACCACCACAGAAATCTCGTAGAGTCCAGGTATGCTCCATTTAGGGATTCTTACCCCATTCTCACTCTTTTCCTCTCCCCAAACTCCTTTTCCTTCACCAAAACTTTAGTCAGCCTTTGTCAGCCCTCAGCCACTAGCACTCAGTCTCTGTCTATGGAGTCCTCATTCCGTTCCTTGTGCACTCCTGAGCACAGTTTCTTTGCGCTCACACAGTCCCACCTTTTCCCTCAGCATGACTATGCCCACTACTTGGACCTATGGCACATCTTGCTGTTCCCAGGCTTTACCTGCTATTCCTCTTCCATGCTTCCTTGTTTGCTGTCCTTCCCAGACACACTTGGGGACAGGCTTTTTAACAGGGCCTGTAGCAAGAGGACAAAGAGTAATGGTTTTAAACTAGAAGAATATTCAGATTAGGTATAAGGAAGAATTTTTTTACAATGAGGGTAGTGAAACACTGGAAGAGGTTGACCAGAGAGGTTGTAGACAACCCATTCCAGAAAACATTCAAGATCAGGTTGGACAAGGCTTCGACCAACCTGATTAGTTGAAGATGTCCTTGCTCATTTCATGAGGGGTTCTATAAGATGACCTTTAACTGTCCCTTCCAACACAAGCCATTCTGTGATTCTTCGATTCCCCTAGTTTAGTCTCAGGCTCTATTCCTTGACAACATCTAGACCTAGAGTTCATCTTCAGACAAATCCGCCTTTTTCTACATACTTCTTTTTCCTGAAAGCCTTTGATCTACCTCTTGTCCTTGTCCAACAAGAGGTAGGCAGCTCTTTTCTCTGTAATGCTCTGTTTCAGCAGCAGGTGGGATGACAGCACAAGAGAGACCACCTCCCAGGTGCCGCACTCAGTGACCAGGACTGCTTCCACTCAGGACATATGGGGACAGCCATTACAGAAGAAAACTGGTTTCATTTCTACAGTCCTATGGTGCAAAATACATTTTTTAAAACTTTCTTTTTCCAGTGTCTGTGAAGCACATGCAATTCAGTCACATACGGAGCTTGTAAGGAGCTGAGACATGCTCACTGAAGACAGAATGCCTGGGGATTTCAGCTATTAAACTCTGGCAAGTCTGTATGAAGTAAGTGTAAACTACTACTTGCCAAAGACTTGTACATTTTTAGGATGGGGATGTATTTCACAGGGAATAAAAATGAATAAATATGGTTTATCCTTGACAAAAGTCATGCTCTTTTTCCACACAGGGCTCCTGCAAAACCTAGAGTTCCAAAACTTTGTAACTACATTTTAAAAAAATGTTGTTCAGCAGTTGTTTTCTTTTTCTATTTTTTTTTTCTTCTGCTTTTTGTTTTTGTAAAGGTCTTAGCAATTTTCAAAATATAAGGTAGCATGAGAGATGACAAGTGTGAAATCTCAGAAAGTTTCTCCAAGCTTCAAAGAAAACACCGTTATAAGAAAAAATAAATGCCACCCGGCCTTAGCTAGAATGAAAGCACAGACGTCAAGCTAAAGCACAAATGGACCTCCCATGTATGTTCATATCCAAATGTTATTTAGCTATAAATTTTCTTAGAAGTCAATGAGATTATCTCTTGTCCAAGTGCTCTGATTAAGATCGTATAGGTGCATAGACATAAAGCAAATGCCTTTCTCTATCCTTCAGCACGTTCCTTATGAGTCAGATCCAGATTCCCTTATTCACTGAGAAGCAAACCACCTTAAAAGGAATGGAAAAAGTAAATATATGGGATCCTGCTGGCTTCACCACACTGTAATGGTGGTTCAGAGCCTCTCAATGTCAGCGCCTGGCTTTGTGCATCCTCATGGAGGAGTGGAGCTGCATCTCCAGCATGTGCAGCTGAGGGCCAGGAAGCTGTAAACCAGGCTGCTCGCACCTGTCTGGTTGTGAAGCTCATCTGAGAGAAGGAGGAGAGGGTGACCTCATAGCTCTACCACTAAGTAATTTTTGTTATGGAAACTTATTTTTAATTTTTTCCATATGAATCTTGGGAAAATGAACCATTTGAGAAGTTTATCATAATTCTAGTCTAGATAAACAGCTCAATAAAGAATGGAAAATGTGTATTTTGTCAGAAGGCACCACTAAAAAATGTTCACATATGGCAATGATTTCCTCAGTATTCAACAAAGGGTTGGATCAAGAGTCTTCTCCTGTAGATACAGATCAGATTTATCACTGTGGTAATGTCACCTGACTTTAAGCTGTGAGTCAGCAGAGCAGAGAGACTTAATTCTCCAGAATGTACAGTATTTATCCAGTCTTTTTCCACTCAATGGCACTGGTTTTGTTTTTTAACCTTATTGAGAAATGATTCTTCATAGTTAAGGTTACAAATGGGTTTGTCTTAGAAGTTTGTTTTGGCTACTCCCTACAATATACCCCACCACTCCGTGCAGCAGGACCTTGAAGCCAGTAATCCAAGCTGAGAACAAGATAATACATCTTTTCAAAATGTAAAATGAGTAGAAGGTTTGCTGGATTACAGCTCTCAGAAAATGAAAGTGTTCCCATACCAGAAAAAGAAGTCCTCTTTGGTTTGTTGCCTTGTCCATCTTCAAGAAATTAGCAGAGAAATGCTTTATGTTTCTGTGGGTTATTCTAGATATTTCCCCATTATCCTGGAAAGAGAGCTCCTGTTTTACTCATCACAATTTGAGGACAGATTGTGGTTAGAATAAGAAAAAAACAGTAAAGGATATATGTCAGACTTAGCTTTTTATAATGAGCTGAACAGACTGTGGATTTGAGTCCTCAGTGTCTGTGGGGCAGTGGTGTAGATTTAGATTTGTACTTTTAAAAATCTATGTGAAGATGATGAGCCTAAAAAAAAAAGTGACTCAAATAAAAGCTGTCAATCTGAGGCCACTGAAGTTGCAGACTCCTCTGTTCAGCCATTTTGGCCCTGAGTGTATGGTGTAGCTCTGTGCCCAGTGTGGTCCTTGCTCAGAGCAGCCAGGAGCTGGGAGAGGGAACAGGGCAGAGTAGCACCCAGATCTATCAGGGCCTGTGGCTCCTGCTCGGAGACCCCTAACTCCCTGTCAGCATCTACCTGCTCCTGAAACATACTCATGACTGCATCCATTCAACTGCACTGTCAAATGTGAGGATGGCAGGCTGCCCCATTCTACCCCATCTCTCTTCCCGTACAGAGGGGAAAAGCAGCTTCTGTCTGAGACCTTAAGGTGCCTTGATGCCTCAGAGGGTCTGGAATTTAAAAGAGTTTAAGTCTCTCACTCTTTTTCCTTTTTCTTTTTCTTTGCAGGGGGGATATTTCCTTTCACCTAGCACTGATGCTAGCAGGTAGTTTGAGAGGGCAATTCTTTTGTGATGTACCAATTATTATATAAAAAATTGGTAGGACTTGTGGGAGCCTAATACGAGGACATAAATTCCACCTTGTGTCATGTACATAAAAATCGGTTGTTGTGGTACAAGACATACAGGTAACATTTAACTGCATTTCTCCCCTCAAACAGCAATGTGGAGCATCAAAATTCAGTACAATGTTTGAATACTTCTGGTTTAGTTTAGTATATTATTGTTACTGCAGAAATCTCAGTCTAGGCTTGCAAAGAGTAGGGTTCTTGCATCTGAGGGTCACTCAATCAGCACAACCCTCACATGTACCCTTAACACTTGCGCTGTTAGTCCAATGTACCTGGAATATGTCCCACCTACCAGATGTGCAGTTCATAGACAGCCTGACAGCATAAAATCACAGAGAAGCAGGGATAGAATATCTTAGAAAATCATATATTCCAGCCTCCCAGCCTTGGATTACTGACAGTCTCTTAGACTTTCGTAAGTTATTAGGGTAGCCTATTCCTAAAGATGCTTCACAGCATTCCCAGGCAACCTATTACAACAAGCCCACTGTTTCTTTCTTGCTTCTTTGTCCTGTCATTTAAGCTCATGATGCTTTTTAATTTTTTTTTTCCATCTCTAAACACAGAGAAAGAATGCTCTTTTCCTCTTTACAGCTGCTTTTCTGTATCTGAATACAGTAGTTCTGAGGCTACTCACCCTCCTTTATAGTCTATACCACTCCTGTTTGTTCATTATTTCCTGATAAGCCATGTAGGCTAAGTCTGACACATCCAGTCTGCTGAAGGTGATAGATGTAAAGTAGGTCTGGTGAAAAAGGAAATAACATGGCAACACCATTGTGATGGGATCAGCTGGACACTACTCAAAGAGAAACCAACTTTGGTTGGCTACTCCAGGTTTAACACATTAATTAATTTCAAATGAGGCAGCACTGCAAATTTTTAGCCCAGAAAATCCCACAGTAGGAAGGTTCCCTTTGCAGGTGTGGGAAGTGGATATAAACATCAGTATTAGCATTAAAACCAGTAGAGCTGAAACCATATCATGAGACAGTCCATCTGAAGACACATGACTAGCTTAAAATAGTGAGCTTTAGAAAAGAGGAAGCATTATTAACTACTTTCACTTGCTTTTGGTTCATGAGCCTGCAGGGGTAACAACATTTCCAAGTTTTCTCCTGGAAGCCACTATGAAAAAGAACTGAAAACTGAGATACTTGGCTAATCACTTGGCTCTAGAAATAGAGGCTTTGGGAGAACACCAAATGTTGTAATTACATTACTAGAATAGGTGTCATAACATTTTGTTTCTTTCTGTGTGGAAAATGAGAGAACTGTAGTTGCTGATGAATTCTTGGATAGGAAAAAGGCAATTCATGCAGAAGCCCGTACAGCCCTTTCTCAAACATCAAGCTTGATTCATAGAATCATAGATTCATCCCTACTCATCACTGTAAGGGACTTCAGATTGGTGTGACAATTGTTTGACATGAAGAGAATTCAGATAAAGTCACATTTCTACTCCCTATGCCATACATAGCGGGCCTGGGGGCACCTTAAAGATTTATCTGAACATCAGGTCAGCAGGATCTGAGCTTAGCTGACATATCAGATGGAAATGATAATTTCAGGTATGTTCAGGCTTATCATTAACTTTTATCAAGTTCACTGTGAGATGTGGGAAGCATCAATAGTTAATACAAAAAATATCAGATAACCATTAGGGTGAGTTTGTGGGCATATACACCGACATATCGGATTGCTACACCACTAACTCTAAAATGTGTTTTGCTTTCTATTGACTAGAATTTGAAGGCGGGAGAAACATTTAAACTCAAGATAGAACTACACTTATATGTGATGGATCTCAAAGCAGTTCAAATATTTACTTAATACATGATAATTTGAATGAATTAGGCATTAGTTTACAGTTGTAATCAAAACGTGTTTTCCCTAAGACTTTAGCTCTTCTAATGATTCTTTAGTGTAAAGAAAAGCCTGCTGCTTGATTGAAATATGTCCAAAAGGCATCACAGCTGACAGGAACTTGAATTGGTCTTCTGCATTCATTTCTGATAGCAGAGGCAACATAATCTGACAGCAGATGTTAAGCAGGAAATATTTTTTTTTTTTCTCCGAAGAGCAGCTGACAAGGATCTGTAGTCTAACTTAAAACAAATAAACAAAATCATCACCAACAAACTTGTCCAATTAAAATCAGATTTCTTCTTTGGACAGAAACACCATTTAAAAACCAGCAGGGGCAATTAACAGGACCTGATTATTGGTAGAAGTGAGTACTTAACGTATTTTGCATTACTTGCCTATTTTTAATGTTTCTGATTTCTCAGTTCTCGTTTTCTTGCTTGATCATTCTGTTCAACTGTGTTAGAGTGATCTAGATTTCTTGAAAGTAAGCAACCCTGACAATGTGTTTTCCTTTTAGGCAGAAATGTATGATCCTTACTTACCCCAAGAGCATCCCAAACTGCTCTTTGAGATTGAGTACAAATCTCTTATCTCTTAAATGTACAATGTTCTTACTTATCCTCTGTAAAATGTGTCAGCTTCTAAAGAGGGGATTAAAATCTCCTAATCCAATGCTGATTTTACCCCAATAATTAGAGAAGCCTATAGCCTAATGGCTAGAGTTTTCAATTGTCAGCAGAGGATTTTGCCTTCACCTTAAGATATCTAAGTGTCTACATTGAGGTGTACACTTGTGCTGGAAGAGTCTAAACTCTTCATCTGCTATGTAGAGCATGCAGGAATCTGAACACTGAGCCTTTTTATGCTGAGTTAAGAAAAGTAGATTAAACATATCACTTTGGGTAATGTTTCATTATTAGAAAGACTTGTTCATAGGATCCTGGGTATCTTTTGATAGCTGCAGAGTATTAATTAGCAATTAGTTCATTAATCAACACTGGGTAAGGTAACAATGACTACAAGGTGCAGGAAGGTTTTTTTATATTTTTCTCAACTGCAAGGGCACAGGTAGTGCCTTTTCCTCTGTAGTTGTGACATTGTCCCTTAATTCTTAGGCCTGGTTCAACACTTTCAGAATAAGAGTTTTCTCTTGCAGCTAAAATTAATAATTTACCTAAAACCATTTGAAATAATTCAATTATATTTTCATTATAATTGCAAACATAACATACTTTAATTTTATTTTTTTTAGCAAAAATCAAACATTACAGATGTTCCAAAACAGCTTTCTCCTATATTTTCACTATAAATTAAAGAAACAGAAGGTATATATTTCAAAATCTTGAAATAAAAAATCACAGAATCACAATAGTTGGAAAAGACCTCTAAGAACATGAAGTCCAACCATTATCTATTCTACCAGTGCCACTGCTACACCATATCGTTAAGCACCATATCTAGATGACTTGTAAATACATTAAGGGATACCAATTCAATCACTTCCCTAGGCAGCCTCTTCCAATCTTTGATAACCCTTTCGGTACAGAATTTTTTCCTAATGTCCAACCCAAACCTCCCCTGGCACAACTTGATGCCATTTCTTTTTATTCTATCAGCTGTGACTTGTGAGACCAACACCTACCTCACTACAGCCTCCTTTCAGTTAGTTGTAGAGAGCAATAAGGTCTCCCCTCAGCCTCCTTTTCTCCAGACTAAACAACCCCAGCTCTCTCAGCCTTTCCTCACAAGACTCATTCTTAAGACCCTTCACCAGCCTCATTGCCCTTCTCTCAACCCACTCCAGCACCTCAATATCTTTCTTATACTGAGGTGCCCAACACTGAACACAGTACTCCGGGTGCAGCCTCGTCAGTGTTGAGTACCTTAGAACAACTACTTCCCTAGTCCTGATGGACACACTATTTCTGATACAGGCCAGATAACATTGGCCTTCTTGGCCACCTGGGCATGTTGCTGGCTTATGTTCAACCGGTTGTCAATCAACACCCCCAGGTCTCTTTCTGCTGGGCATATTTCCAGCCACTCCAGCCCAAGCTTTTAGTGTTGCCTGGGGTTTTTGTGATCAAAGTGCAGGACCCAGCATTTGGCCTTGTTGAATCTCATACCACTGGCCTCAGCCCATTAATCCAGCCTGTCCAGGTCCCTCTAAAGAGCCTTTCTACTCTGAAGCAGATCAATACTCCCACCTAACTTGGTGTGGTCTGCAAACTTATTGAGGATGCTCTCAATTTTCTCATCAAGGTCACTGACAAAGATATTAAACAGGAATGGTCCCAGCCCTGAGCCTTGAGGAAAAGCATTTGTGACCAGTCACCAACTGGATGTAATTCCATTCACCACCACTCTCTGGGCTTGGCCATCCACCCAATGTTTGACCAGCAAAGCATGTGCCCGTCCAGACCTAGGATAATAATTTATTTCATGAGGATGCTGTGGGGAACAGTATCAGAGGATTTACTGAAGTCCAGGTAAATAACTTCCACAGCCTTTCCCTCATCCACCAAGCTTATCACCTTGTCATAGAAGGAGATGAGATTTGTTAAGCAGGACCTGAGCTGACTGGGACTGATCCCCTTGTTGTCTTGTAAATGGTGTGTTATGGCACTCAAGATGATTTGTGTTATGGCACTCAAGATGATTTGTTCCATGACCTTCCCTAGCACTGTGGTCAGACTGACAGATCTTTAGCTCCCCAGATCCTACTCCCAGCCCTTCTTGTAGATGGGTGTCATATTTGCTAGCCTCCAGTCTTTTGGGACCTCCCTAGTTATCCAGAACTGTTGATAAATCATGAAGAGTGGCTTGGTAAGCACAGCTGCCAACTCCTTCAGCATTTTCAGGTGTAATCCATCTGGCCCCATAGGCTTGTGTATGTCTAGGTGGTGCAGAGGGTCACTAATCATTTCCTCTTGGATTATGGAGGCCTCGCCTCCTTCTGTTTCCCATACCTGTCTTCCAGCTCGAGGGGCTGGCTACCCACCAAACAACTAGTCCTGCTGTTAAAGACTGAGGCAAAGGCAGCATTAAGTACCTCAGCCTTTTCCTCATCCCAAGTCACTACTTCCTCCTGCATCCAATAAAAGATGAAGATTCTCCCTAGTTCTCCTTTTGTTGTTAGGGTATTTACAGAAGCATTTTTATTGTCTTTTACAGCCATAGCTAGATTGAGTTCTAGTTGGATTTTGACCCTTCTAATTTTCTCTCTGCACTGCTTCACTATGTCTTTGTAGTCCTTCTGAGTGGCCACCCCCTTTTCTGAAGGCCATAAACTCTCATTTTGTTCCTGAGTTCCAGCCAAAGCTCTCCACTCAGCCAGGGCCATCTTCTTCCCTGCCAGTCCATCTTTTGGGACATAGGGATGGTCTGTTCCTGCATTTTTAGGATTTCCTCCTTGAAGAGTGCCCAGCCTTCCTGGACTCCTTTGTCCTTTAGGATGGCCTCCCAAGGGACACTGCCAATCTGTCTCCTGAACAGGCCAAAGTCTGTCCTGTAGAAGCCCAAGGTGGCAGTCCTGCTAACCTGCCTCCTTACTTCCCCAGGGATTGAAAACTCTACTATTTCTTGATCACTAAGCCCAAGATGGCCTCCAATTGTTACTTCTCCTACAAGTCCTTCTCTGATAACAAGCAGCAGGGCCAGGAGGGCACCTTCTCTAGTTGGCTCCTTCACCAGTTGCATCAGGATGTTATCTTCCACATACTCCAAGAACCTCCAAATCATTTACACTCTCATTTACACTCTTCCTCCAGGTCTTCAGAAAAGAAAAATCAAGCTTTGTCCTAATTCCCTGCACCTTTTCAAGATGTCTGCATTTCCTCTTCCCTTCAGAAGGAATAAAAACTACTTGAGTCTCCAGAGAGCACTGAACCAGGTCCAGGGCCCCTACCAATGCTGTCCTTCTGAGAAAGCTCCTTCCTTGTGCACTGAATACAATAATGACAGAACTCAGAGTGGCCAGGGGGCTACATGTTGCTGTTTCCAAAATCCTTCAGTCACGGACTTGTGCTCCTGTTCTCAGTGATGCCTTAAGGCATGTTGCCCTTATGAGTTCCTGCAGCAACACTGGACCATTACTTTTTTCCTCTTAGCTGAGCTGGTGCCTTAAAGCCACAATTTACAGATCATAATGCCTGCACTTTGGTAATGCAATGACCCAGACACGTTAGAAATTATTATTTTTACTGCAAAGTACACGGCCATATGTATTATCTCAGAAAACATCCTCTTCATTTCACAGTGATAGATTCTGCATTTTTGGTGTTTTCTGCATCACCAAATAATTATCTACGTAAAAATTTTCGATGGTCATTGTGATCAATACCCATACAGTGAGCTAGCTATCCATTAAAATGCCTTGCTTCATTACTCTACTACATACCTTCATGTGATTCCACTAGAAACAAACAAACATACAAACAAATCCCTAAACATGGGTTGCACCCAAAACAGCAAAGCCTGTTTAAAATCTATGGCTCACAGTACATGCTCAGAGCAATTTCTGGATGGTATTCATGCTTCATTTATTTCTGCATTTTGTTCTCCAAGAGCTTCTAATGAACATACTCAGGATTTAACAGTTTCCTTTCCAAAAAAGGAGCAATTTAAAGATAAGAAAATGTTATCATTCACAAAAACACACAATGAAACAACTCCCAGACTGGCCTTTTCTTTTCTTTTTAAGCAAAAAGCCTGAGGTTGCTTTATTGACAATATTGCTGCTCTTGAAGGAAAGTGGTCAACCTGTAGTATTTAGACTTTTCCTGTAAATTGAATAAAACTGTTTCCCAAATTTATTTGCTCGAGGATATCAGCATGTTATTATCATTGTAAGTTGTAGTTATGAAATTCTGATCAGTATTCTCATTTAAAAGTCAGGGGTTTTCTATTGTTCTACATCCCTTTCTTTGTCTGTAGAGACTGTACTGACCAATGATTCACTTTATTAAGCCTATCTGAGACATTATTGTTTAGAAATGGAAAAACTGTATATATTTTAGTCTAGCATGCCATGCACACACAAAAAGTAAAAGATTTTCCACTAACTATAATGATCAGCATCACTCATCAAATGAATAATGAGTGTTGGCAGCCCTTATTCACTTGGAATGTCCTCACAAACCAGACAGAAAATCACCTATTTTGTGGGTAAATTACCTTGTTCAAATAATCATGTACACATGTACATAAACAAGTAATCCCCTCCTTTTAATATTAGTCACGTAAAGTATTTAGAATTATAACTAAACAAAATATTTCTGCTCCTTTAACTATCATCATGGACTTTTTTCTGGAGAAGTCTAATTCAGTGCTTTCAGAAAAAGTGTATTTGTGTCTGCTAAAGCACTAAACCCTCCCTCTCTCCTTTTACTTTTTAAAAATGTACATCTAGAAATTTATGTGGCTAGATCTTCAAATGAATTTAGAGTAAGAATACAGCCAAAAGCTCTGAAAAAAAAATTACCAATAGTTCTTCAGTGTCTTTATTCAGATTAACTGATTTATCAGACCAATGTAAGGATACACAAGAGTTGTAGGGAAAAAAAAGTAATTAAAAGTCTGATTTAAGCAATATTCTTAAACTAAATGTCAATAGTAAAAATTCTGAGCCTAAGGTTACACATATGTTCATGCGCCTGGTTGAATCAGGACTTTGGGTTTATATTTATAGGATTGAACTTCCCCTCCCCCTTTTTTTTTTTTCTGTACAGAAATAAATAGCCACTCAAATTGATATTCTCAGCAGTTTCCCTAGAAATGTCAAAATATGTTTCTCGCAGACTACAGAGAACTCATGGATATTAAGAAGTTACCCAGCTCCTAAGTGATACACAAACCAAATGCCAGTGAAACTACTAGTGGTGAGGCATCTAATTGCTTTTGTTGTTATAGTCCATACAGTCTGTCTTTGTGGTATGTCACTTACATGCATGGTTTACTAAGAACTAATCTCTGTGTACCCAAAATGAGATGACCATCTGATACTAATTATTGTTCAGCTTAAGTAAGGTGATCTCACATGTTCCGACTCCATCGCTGTGCAAGCACAGATGATAATACTCAAAACCAGTGTAAGCAGTAACAGAGAATAATGTAAAAAATGTCCTCTTTTGGCAAGACAGACAAACACATTTTTTATTTTTTAATCTGTCCACATTTATCATCTCAGTAGAGATGATGCAACCAAACAAATATTCCTACTCATTTGACTTCTGTGGTCTAATATTTGACCATGCTTTCTTGTCTAATTTCTATAGTAAGGGTTTCCCAGATAGTCTACCAGTGAAGCACAAAACTGTCTAGTTATTGTGACGAGACCAGACTGGGTGCATTCAATTTGGTGTAGCTATAAGTAAACTAATATGAAGGACAAGAGAATAATAACAAAGATTTGGAAACTGAAAAACCGCATGAACACTTGGGCAGTCAAAACTGTGAGGATGATGATTTAGCACATTTGAAATCATGCTCAGGCCTTCTTGCTACTGCCCAATGACAGTTTTACCTGGATGTGTTTCTGACCCCAGTCTGTAGCAGATCATCTACAGGATTATATATGTTCTTCATTTTCTTAGTGGCTCAGTCATTTGGACTTTTTCATCTCTGGAAAATACCACCTGCAGAAAGTCACCAACTTCATCTTCCATTTCCTACCATTTCCCAACACTTTTTCTCCAGGTGGACGGATTTTTAAAGAACTAAATTCTTTTAATGGTTTGGAAGATTCTCTTGATTTTCAGTTTAGGTTTACTCCTGTTGTTAAGTTGTTGTTTGAGAAGAGTATTTTCCAGTGGTAACAAAACACAAAAACATCAAAGATGTATTGGGATACCAGAAATTTGGATCTATGCTACTTTAAAGTACTGTAGTTCCTTCGAAACTAGGATATGACTTGCACCAACTTCAGTAGTGCCATCCAGTGCACAGATCATCACTGCCCAGGAAAACCAAAGTGAGCTTACGATTTGGTTCAAGTCCAAATTCCTTGTGATCAAAGCCTCATAAAATGGTACAGCTCATCGAGATCTCAGAAAAACTCATTTGCATCACAAATACTATCCCAGTAAAAGTGACGCTCTTCCTGGCAGAGAGGCAAAGGACTGAATGGACAAGTGCTTGAATTATTCCTTGTTAATACTGGATAGCCAAGCATTAAGGGTCTGTTTTACTAGGGTACCAGGAGTCAGTAGAATTCCTCTGATATATTACACCTTTAAATAAAACTCTGCGGTGAGGAAAATCAGCTACTGGTTCAAGACATCACTCTGTCATCATTAAAGAAACTTTCCTTTCATGCAGAATAACTTGTTTTGATGACTGACTGCAGGAATCTTCTTCAAATCCATCTCTGGGAGAGCCCTTTCAGCCAGGGGCTCACAGCTTCCTGTGGTAGCTACAGCCTGCAGTCTCAGCACAGTCAGTTTGGTTCACACAACTCTTCTCCCCAAGGAATGAGACTTTTCTGCACTGCCTTCCTCACTGAGGAGAGAGTGGAATGATAACAAAACCATCAAATTCAGAACAAAATTTTAACTTTTACTTATTTGATCTAGCCTCCTGTCCATAATTCAACAAAATCATTTTTTTAAAGAGCAAGACTCCAACAGAAACCAACTAATAAAACCAGATCTTTGCAGAATGGAGGTTGAAGGGAGAAAGGGCAGCAAAAGAGGAGATTCTGACAACAAGAGAGATTTTCTCTTTAATTATTTTCTAAAGCTCTGATACACTTTGCGAAGTGATGGGCATCATTTCATACTTTAAAAGCAGAGAATAAATCATGAAGGGAGTTTAGCAGATAATCAGAAGCATGGTGGGTAGAGATGACAGGGAAAAATGTACTGATCATAATGGATCTTTCTTGTTGATAGAAGCTGGCTATTGATACCAAGTAGACACATCTCTGGATAAATGATTAGCACCAATATATCTCACTGGTATCAAATTGACATATTATTATCTAGATTTCTTTTTATATTTCTGTCTCTGCTGTTAGGGATAGGTCCTCTTGGAAAGAATTTCTGTTCCTCTAGTGCTACTTTTTAGAGTAGGGGAAAGAAGAGTCATTTGGAACCCTAACCTTTTCCAAATATGTGAACAGCTCAGCCTTCCTATTCAAACAGGGAGTTCCCATTCTCTAGAAAGAGCAGAAGAAGGAAAACTTAGGAGGCAGAAAGTGGAAAGTTGGTAGGGGTGGAAAAAATTACTTAGCTTAGCTGATGTGGAAGAAAAGAGAAAGAGAATCACTTCTCTAAGAAAAGAGAAAGCAAAAGGTTTGAAATCATATGATGTTAGAATTTTCTATTATAATTTGGTTAAGGTATTCAGATACCATGGTGACGAGCACAGCTGAAATATCTAAGCACTCTGGAATAGAATATATTCAAACAGAAAGGATAATTAAAATAGTGCTTATTTAGATGAGAGATAATGTCTCAGTTCCTATGCAAATGAGCATAGTTAAAGGATCACTTGCCTTTTTATGAAAATGAATATTGAAAGTTTGATGAGAAACTCGGGAGAGAAACGTTCTGGAAGTCAAAGCAAATGCAATCTCTATATGCAAATGAAATCAATTAATTTTAGCAGCCATGAATGAGCATAAATGGGAAAATCAATGATTTTCAAAATCTAGTAATTTGATAGCCATTAGTCTCATTAGATTTTCTTTTTAAAGCTTAATTATTCAAAAATACAGCACAATTGAAGTGTGGTTTAGGAAGGACACATTCTTAAATTAATTATAGTAGTGATTTTCCCTGTAGAATGAAGATAAAAACCCAGTACATGACTTTGTAGATAGGAATTTTTGCTGGACTTGGGACTTAATTTTGGTACAGTCTACCAGACCTTCACAGATCACCTAAATACCTATTCAAAAACATGTGAGTAGTCCCACTGAAACCTGTGGAGGATATATTGTTTGTACCTCACATGGATCCAGACCTTGATTTTTATGGACATGTATAGACTGAAGAGTCTTGATGAAGAGTCCAAGCTGAGCAGAGTCACAATCCTGTGGAGAGAGCCAGCTAAATGACACATCACCCCTGGGACTTTGACTCCTCAGCACAGGCTTGTGGAAGGCTCATCTTTCCTCATCTGTCTGAGGGAGGATTTTCTGTCCATTGTCTTCAAAATAGCATCCTGGATGCAGCATTTACCCAGGAAATGGTGCAGTGAGATTTGTTTTCTTTGTCAATCAGGACGAGATTTAAGCAGATTGTGGCTGTAAATTTGATCTTTTTTTGAGAATTATCTGTGAACTTGATGAGCTATAAAGACAATTTTCATCCTAAATATCACAGAATCCATCAAGATGGAATTTAATGTTTGCATCACTTACATATATAAGCCGAACGGAAGCAGGGTCTCTTTCTGAGCATGAGGTCCTGGTCTGGTTTAGCTGAGTTCATCTTACTGAACTCAGTTATCACCTAAAACAGCTGGCTGCATCCAGACTGCCTGTCAGGGATGGGCCCTGGCCTTTACTAACTCCAGAACTGCACCAGTTCCCAACTGGGAGTTGTTTGGATAAATTCTGCCTCACTCAGGCCAAAATAGTGTCAAAGGCCATTCTTAAAATTTATCAGCATAATGAAGTTCATATCCTCAGGACACACCATGGGACTTTTTCATTTACTACTGTTGATGAACTTTACTAAACAAAAGATTACAAAACATTTTAAATCCATTTCTTGTAGGAAGAGGTGTGATTACCTGGATTCCTAGCTACATTTCTACACCCAGTCTGGGAATTTGTCTTACAGTATTGCCGAGGAGAAGCAACTCCACTGCTGCAACGCTTGCCTATTGTCACTCCTCTGTCCTCCTCTTCCACTTCTTGAAGATCTCCCCCTCATTTCTCTCCTCCTCTCTCACTTCCTATTCAAAATAATCAAGATATAAGGAAGATGTACTTTCAGAGAGCCAATTAAACACAGCAGGGTACCAGCTGAGATAAGGAGCTGCAGTGAGTGAATTTAAATCAAGCTGCAGTTTCGGAGATGATCTCTGTACCACCCCTGGAATATTTGTTAACAGTGGCAAGGGCTTCAAGCAGATCTGCACATCGCCAGGGGAAGCTAAGCCTTACTCAGTATCATTGTGTCAGCTAGATGTGTGAGTTAAGAAAAAAAAAAAAAGAAAAAAAGGTTAAATTATTGCTTGTGAGTCACAAACATGGCTGCAAAATTTTATACTAAGCTTTTCCAGGTGACAGCAAAAGAGAAAGAGGCACAGTTGGGTAAATCACAATATTAGCATACTTTTATATAACACATGATTGTAACAGCTCAGGATTGCAGAGGATTTAAAAAATAATTCTCTTTTATGTAAGGCAGTTACTTTTCAGTATTGGCATTACCAGTTCATGTCTGTACTCTCAGCTTGGCAGAGACATTTTTCAGACACCACTCCACTGAAGTAGAGATGCTTAAAAAAAGGGAGAACTCAGCACAAATCAGTGGATTTTAGACTGGTCACAATTTCAAATATAACCCAAAATTTCAGCCCCAGCCATGGAACATCTTCCCTGGCTCCACTTTCTCATTCTTCCACTGCAAATTCCTTGATCTCCTGTGGCATGAGCCAGCCTCAGCTCGCCTTGGCAGATGGCGAGGGCTGTGCAACCACTGCTGGCTCTGCTGCCTCTGACCCCACGACTGATCCCCTGCTGCTGCGTGGCCGCTGGCCAAAGAGCCTGCTCTCATCTGCCCGCAGCATTTGGGGTGAAAGTGGCAGCTGTGTGGCAGCGCACAGCAGCGCTGTAGCATGGTTTAGGATAGGAAGTAAATACTTTGTCCAGCTGTCTCTGTAGCATGAAGCTAGGAAAAAAAGAAAAGGTCTTCTTTTTCCAAATAGCATCAGGTCAGCTAGCCAGGTGAAAGCCCGTTGAGGTTGTTTATGACGTCTTCTGGCATTGAAAACAGGGGGAAATTTGATTTTGTCTTCTGTGCCAGCAAGCTGAGAAATAGGACAGAAATGAGATTCTCTGAGTTAGTATCTCAGTTTACTTGACTGTCTTGTGGTAGAGGATGTGTTGTGTGTTGCATGTCCTGGGTTGCCCATGTAGTGAAACATCTGCTATGTGCTGCAGCCGAGACAATGCTGTCTCAGACAAGCAAGAGAAAATGAAATTGGAGTGAAATCTCTTTTCCTGTCTCCTGTGATGCTTGCAGGGGTAATGACACTGGAATGTATTTTTGAAACATGAAACCTCTCTGAGTTCCATGTATATGTGCCACCAGGAGGCTCTGCCAATGCAGGAGAGGAGTCAAAGCAGGACTTCTTTAATCAGCCACAGTAGAGCAGCAGAGCACTTTGCAAAATGTCCTAAAGGCCAAGAACATGTTAGTGCCTTACCTCGCAGAAGGACTTCAAGGCTCAGCCTATTTCCACAACTCTGCTCTTAATAAATGATTAAACTCTGCACTTAATGGTAAGTGCTGGTGGAATTTAAATAGGTTGCAGTGCTCAAGCTTGACTTCTCCCTTTTGGAAGCAGAGCTTAAGACAGGCTTATAAAATCTGAAGAAAGGCAGCTGTGACTAATTCTTGTCTACAGTTGGAGGGAAGAGAGAGGGCAAACATAAAGGGCAAAAAGCATTTTCTTGAGCAATCATGCTGGCCCAGCCTCTGTCTGCTTTGCCTGTTGAGACGAGACAAAGCGACTGCATGGCCCATTCCGGCGAGGTCTATAGAGAACATCAAGTACATGGCCTGATAGTTATATGAACTAGTAATATAAATCATAAAATCAAGTAGTATGATTTCATCCTGCAAATGATTTGGGGACATAGTTTACAGGAAAGGCACAACACAAAGGGAAATTGTATTGCATGGTATAATTCTTTATGAGTTTTTTGTACTTTAATATGATATAAAATTCATATTAATAGGTGCTATTTTTATGATGAAATTTATAGCCAAAATATGGCAACTTCTTTGCTGAAAGAGCTATGTAGAGTGATTTAAATTTGATGATTGCTTTTTTCTTTTATTATTTATTTGTATGGATAGTTTGGTGTGAAGCAGCAAATTCTTTAGACTTGAGAGCTTTTATAGTATATGCTTTTTTTAATTAGCCGCTTTGTTCACGATCAGTTTTTCTGTGGCATCAGGAAAAAAATATGGGATCTGTTCACGAGCCAAAATGACATCTGTACTTTTTCACTTGCATCAGCTGAAGAATGTGTAGCCTAGAGACACAATTAATTCTAGACTGGCCTCTTCCCCAAATTAGTGGTCTACTATGGCTTTATACCCCATATGTGAAGGGCCAAATTAGTCCCACTTGGATCACACTTTCCTTCATCACTTCAAGAACTAACTCCACAACAGTGGCTGTTTGTAGAGATGTAATTTTCCATGGCTGAACTACTATTTACCTGTAGAGGGATTTTTTTCCACTAAACATTCAGTATGAGATGTTGGGACTCAAAACACATTGAGATATATTTATTAGTCAGAATCTATCAAGATTAAATGACTCTTCTGAGACAAAAAAATTAGGTGTGAAGGCTGCTGCTATATCCCTGCTTTGACTGGTGCTGTAAAGAAGTACCTTAAACTCTACCTGCATATAAATGTAGGAAATCGCCTGCTTCAGCATAGTTCCTCAAGGACAAAATTACAAGTCTTAAAACCTGAATAACTGAAAAACTACAAAACCTAACCTAAAGGGCCAGTGCCAGGGCATAATAACCAAATGCAGTTAGACATATGGAGATTGCTGGGGATGTAGCAAATACTGATGTCTGGTTCAGTAAGGGATTACTTTAACTTCTGGCATCATTACCATTGGCAACCTTGCTATGGGACTGAGAATTAGGAAGTAGGGGAATGTATTGGGCCATTAGATAAGGTTAAAAGCACATGGGCATGTTACTGTGTATCAGCAAAACAGAAAAAATATCATAGCATCATAGAATCACAGATTGGAAAAGACTCTTAAGATCACTGAATTCAACTATAAGACCAACACTGCCAAGTCTACCACTAAACTATATCCTTAAGTGCCACATCTATATGTCTTTTAAATATCCCAGGGCTGGCGATTCCATCACTCCCCTGGACAGTCTGATCCCAGTGCCTGACAACCCCTTGGGGAAGACATTTTTCCTCATATCCAATCTAAACCTCCTCTAGCACAACTTGAGGCCATTTCCTCTTGTCCTATCTATCACTTGTCACTTGGGAGAGGGAATGACCCCCACCTTTCAGGTAGTTGTAGAGACTGATAAGGTCTCCCCTCAGCCTCCTTTTCTCCAGATTAAATAACCCCTCAGATGCTCCTTATAAGACTTGTTCTGTAGACCCTTCACCAGCTTCATTGCCCTTCTTTGAACATGCTCCAACATCTCAATGCCTTTCTTGCAGTGAGAGGCCTAAAACTGAACACAGTATTCAGGGTGTCACCTCATTAGTGCTGAGTACAGGGGGTCAATCACTTTCCTAATCCTACTGGACATATTATTTCTGGTATAGGCCAGGATGCCCTTGGCCTTCTTGGCCACCTGGGCACACTGCCGCTTCATATTCTGCCAAGATGATAGGATATAGAGGAATGTGCAAGATAGGATTTTCCTAACGCGCAATACAGCTTCATTTGTGCAGTTCTTCTTCTATACTTTGCTTCTGAACCAGAATTCATGGCCACTTGTGATGTGCTTTGGATAGGAGTGACTGGAGACATCATACTGGAAAGAACTGATACACATTTGGGTTATGTACTTTTGCATATGTGCTGGGCTGCATGGGCTTTTCCACTGCTCACATAAGAATTTCAGTACAATGTTTTGATGAAACCCTTAGGTACATTATTTTTATGATATATTTTGGAAGATAATTTACAGAACATTTAGAAAAGAAACAGACACAAGACAAGACGTGTTTCCGTTTTTATCTTGCCTTTATAAACAGGTAACCTATATTAGGTATTGTACATGGTTTCAAGGTATTACAACTGTACTGGAGAAGAAAAATAAATTTTTTAAAAACCTATCTTTGAAATTGTTTAGAGAAGCATCATAAATATTAAAAATCCTGTATAATAGTAAATTGTTTGTTTATTACAGACTGCAGCTGGATAAGAGAGGTTTCTTTTAGTACATTTACTGTATAATTTCGTGCCTTAACACCCAGATTCTTTTCCAGGAGAACTTTACTTCTACCTTACTGTGTTTTTTTTGACTCTTCAACAACAGGCTAATTGCAACACATGAGGAAAACTTTTTATCCTGACCGATATGTATGTAGCCTTATGGTAGTTCTTTTCTTGGTAAAACGTGGATGTGTTTGTATATTAATTTAGCACTCAAATTTCCTCTGGTTGTTATTAAAAATTATCATAAAGGAACAATAATTTGAAGACCACTGTCAGATGTCAAACCCCTGCAATTTTCTTAAGCGCTTCAAGGCACTGCACTCTATTGGAGCATGGTACTAGGTCTGGGACACTAACTGATATCCTTGTAAGATGCAACTAAAAATCTGTTTTGAAGAAAACCAGAAGGATGACAGAAAAAGTGAAACAGTGAGAGGAAGAGCAAAAACATGGAAAAGAAGGTTATTCCCTCTAGGTTCATTGTACAGAACAGGACGTGTAATGTTAGAGAGAAAATAACAAAAACTTCCCTCCAAAATTCACAGGAAGACACATGAACATTTTTGTCATTGTGTAACATCCATGTCCTTGGTCATTAAAATTAAATACCATTAAGAACCATGGTCTCTAGAGGGAGTAAGACAGTTATCAAGTCACTGCCTTATGCTCTTGTTTTTTCCACGATCGTTTCAATCATGTATTTATTCACTAAAGTCATTAGAGTTGCAACGGTAATCAGAAAGAGGAAATGGTCTCCATCTATCATCCTGTTTCTAACAAGAAGAGGTAACAGACCATTTTAGTTACAGTGCATTAATGCTCATTACTACCCTAATGAAGATTTGTGTTGCTTTTCCAAGAACCTTGAAAGTAATCTTCAATTTCCTCCTAGCTTTCAAAGAAACACCAGTTTTCACACGACTTCAGCCCATTGGAGCAAACAAAGAGGTATTAGTCTGACCATTATAAAACATAGTTTAATCAGGGAAATTAATATGATAAACACAACATAACATCTAGTTATTTCATTACTGTGGCTAAATTCTGTGAGTTTGGCAAACAGTGCCTGACTCAATCCTTGTGCCCAGACTTTTCTCCTAGCAGCTGTATCTATATTACGTAACACATGGGTATTAGTCAACTATTACCTATTAAACTATTATCACATATTCAAGTATATGTGATTGTGATACATTATAGTAACCAAATGGCCACTGCACATTTTGCTTAATCTAGATTTCTGCTTAACCGAGTCAGCATTATTTCAAGTACCTTCATTCTTACAGTGAAATACTCAGGCTGCAATGGCATATCGCAAATGATTTTGGCTGACAGTTTTTTCCTGATGTGTCACTTGCCGTTACAAAAACCCCAGCCAAACATATTTCACAGTACTACTGCTTGCGAACCGGCTCTCCTTTGGGCAGTATTTATTGTGTTTATCCTGTCCTGGTAAGATTAAGTTCCAAAGAGAGCTGCATGCAGGGCCTGTTGCACGTCCCAGAAAGAAAGGCATGCCACAAAACCTGCTTTTCTGGTGCTCCATGTCCCTGCTGTCTTGGGGCTGGAGACAGTTAACAAGCAGACAAGTGACTGAACTCTCACTTACTAATGCTGGCATTAGCACATGTGTCTTCTGTAAACTGTGAATTCAGGTTTTCACTCTGGTTTTGCATCCAACAGAATTGGGTGTCTGTTTAAGCTGAACACCTGTTTAAATATCTTGCTCTATCAGACAGCCTCAAATGCCCGAGGCTCCCAACACACAGGGAGCAACTTTCCTGAGTTTTTATTAAGCATCAGTTGGAACACATTCATCCTTAGTAATTACTTGACATTTGGACACAAAAAATTCTAAAGAAAGGAAGTACCTTGGTGGACTTAGGAACATTCAAATGCATCCTAAGGAAAGGCCAACTTGAGTGTTGTTTGAAGAGCTTTAATTTTGTTGGCAGTACTACTGGGAACTAAGAAAGCCCTTTACACTTGGAAACAAGCTTGCCAAACCATTTCCTTTGCGTATCTTGTTCTGCAGAAGTAACAGAATATTCCATTCCTGCATATTTTAATAATGCCAAGGGAAAAGGTGTATGTAGTGTCAAGGAAAGTAGCTTTCTGACCAGGCTGTTCCTGCCTGTTCCCATGGTTCATGTGTAACAGTGGTGACACACAATTCCTCCTTCCTGTGGAAAGCATGTCTTCCACAAAGAGTTCTGCTGCTCTCTAAAAGACTGACCTTTTTTTACTAGTAGAGGCTTGGCAGGTGTTTGTTTTAGTTTTCAGATATACAACTTACAAAAATAAAAATGGGCTTTAGGGATTTGATCATCATTCTCTTTTACGTCTGCTTTCATCAGCACAGTTCCATTGCCTTGATTCATGTTGGTGAGAATGAGAGGAGAATTAGGCTCTGAGTTTCCACTTCTTACTATGCAGGAAAATTAATGTTATTATAAAGAGAAGCAGTTTAAGGATACTGTGGAATATGTTTATGTGGAGATACAGATCACTGAGTTGGATTACATATAGCAGTCAGTTCTGTGCCCAGTAGTAGGTATTTGAAGAATAAAAAACATAATTGTGAACAGCTGTTTCCACATACTTAATAAAGTGTGCATGGCCAGTTCAAGCTCTATAAAGTGTTAAATGTAGTTTCATAAACCACATACTGGGGCCATGCACATTTTTCAGAGTGCATCAACCATTCTGACTGTGAAGTCCTGTCTATCTTTTGATTTCAGAGACAGATCTCTGAAAATATCTTTCGTGTTTTTCATAGTGTAACTGAGGCTTGGATGACTCCCTAAGATTTGTAAAAAGCATGACAATTATGCAAAAGGAGCACTAAGTTATTTTTATAGTTGTCTTTCCACCTCAACTATTCTGTTTTGTGATGTTTAAAGAAGAAAAAGTAGTGGCTTTCAGGCTGGTTTTATTCCAGCTTGGTTTATGGCTTCAAAACTATCAAGAATGTCAGCATCTCAGGGGACCTGCTAGGGATCAGAAATTAATAGTATCTAGTTAATCTGGATTGTATGAGTGGGAGTTTAGAACCCCGGTCTCTAGGAATGACCTATAGTTGTTATTCATCCAGCCACCAATTCCATGCTTTTCTTTTCACAAAAGATGATTAACAAGTACTAAGGTGTGTAGCCAGTCATGGAGATTTGCAAGGTCTGTTGGGGCCCGAGCAATCAATATGTTTTCATTTCTGTTTTGAATGAAGGAGTCATGGAGTTGAACAAAAGGCTATTTCCACCAGTGCGTTTGCATCTCTGCCTCCACTAGCTGTTAGCTCTGGTCCTGCAGAGTTGGCCACATAGATTTCTCGGTTTCCAGATGAGTCCCTTTGATATAGTAGATCAATTCTGCAAGCTGATACACACTTTTTAATCACTTTTTGCTTTCAAGGGGTAGGAGTTATTCTACAACTTCCTTCAGAGGCCAAGGGCTTCTGCATCTGAGTTTAAGCTGGTTCAGTGAAGAAGTGGAGAAATTCTGCAATGGGTTAAGCAATCAAAGTAAGACAGCTGAGTGAGAGGAGGCAGCTAAGGAACAGGTTGTACTACAAGTTTTAACGACATTTTGAGAATTGCTGTAATTTAGCAGAGGTTTGACTAAATTAGACTAAATCAAATCTCAGCAAAAGGTTTAATACCAGGAATTTGCACCTGTTGAAATAACCACTTTGTAGAGAGTACGTTCCTTAAAGTTTCCCCATTACTACTTGAAATGCATAAACATTAGTTTTAAAAGTACATATTTCTGCATTTTACATGAATGCATAGTATTCTGCCAGTTAACACCAAGTTTGTACAAGTAAAACTAAATCCAAATAAAATAGCAACAAATTAGCATGGCCAAATGAAAATCAAAAGGGTTTTAAACAGTCTACAAATCTCTTCACTGCCCCGTTTCTGTGCTCCTGTTTCTTCAGTTGACCTTTAAGTCCGGAAGGAGAAGAAACTTGCACATTCAATATAAATGAATGAATAAACATAGCACAAAAGTTTGTTGTTAGGTTTTTTTTTTAATTATTATTTGAGCCTATCACATGCATCTTTTTCAATGTCTACGCAAGTAATGCTAAATAAATATGAATATTAATAAGTACAAAGTCAAGCAAGGTCAAGAGCACTGAATGGCTATTCCCTGTTGACCTTTTGTTAAGTGGTCATGTGCATGGCTCTTTGAGCTCAATTATCTTTTACTTCAAATTTTGTGATGTAATTTTCGATGTTTATTTTTGATAATAGGGTGAAAAAAAGATCGTCCAGTTTCCTTCTTTTGATCTTTTCATGCAGGTTATGAAGAAGCTTGGGCTCTTCAGACCTGCTTCCCAGTGTGGCCAAAGGGCTCACAGCTGTCTCATATCTTCGAAGCCGACCTGGCACTAGAGGGCGATGGAGATATGTACTTTTGCCAGTGTGCCTCAACAATTCGTTTGAAAGCAAAAGCAGAGGAATTAGACATTAATTAGCAAGTTCTTGAAAAAAAGAGTGTGCTACTGCTCTACCATCCTTTTGTTCTCATATGTTCTCTTTAGCTTCTGTTCATTAAATTGTGGGGCCCTAACTCCCGTGGTAGTTCTCCTTCCTTCTTGTTATTACCAGCTTCTACCCTTCAGAGTTGATGGACTGCCCTTTTGCATATGATCTGAAACCTATCTCCAACTCCTAATCAACTGTACTCTCCTCAGGAGACTTCTTTCTCTTTTCTCATCTTTGCTTTTGCCTCTGGCCTTTCCCTGATCTTATTCATTCTCCATCCATCTTTCTCTCCACTCTGCCCCTTTCTCAAGGAATTGCTCCCATACTGCATCCTGTCTCTGGCCTGCACTCAAAAAATGCAAAGCCATAGGGATAGGAAAATAAGAGGTATGAAGCTCCTTCATCATCTGTGCTGATGGTTGAGGCACTGAAAAAAAGAGACCTGGGTTCCTGGTCTTTGTGCCTGAAGTGTCCATCCGTGGTACAGTACACAAATAATTCATATCACTGGCTAGGCTTTCCCATAACCTGGATAAGTGTTCTAATCACTAAACTTCAGTGTTATGGAGCATAGCTTTTTCAGTAGGAGTGGAGGGTGTCTTTAACTGGATCAGTTAGGAGCTGCTAAGGAGCAGGTAAAAGCAGCTTGACCTCTGACTGAGGAAGGCTGAAGCCTAGACCTTTCGCTGCCTAACTGCTCAGTTTGCTGTATGGAATTGGATGGTATCGCAGGAGGTCATCGGTAAGATTGACAGCGAGTTGAGGGTGCTGAACTCCAATGAAGACTTCAGGATACCCTGTGTGGGATCTTCCCTATTAACTTGAGGCTGCTCTGTGTTTACACAGATATCAGTGTTCAGTGCCCTGTGTCAGAGGCAGATGGAGAAAATTGTCTTCTCTGCTGTGTGCAGGTAGCTGCAAGAAGTGCACTTGTGGTTAGGAAACAAGAGCAGTTTATGCCTGTGACTAGGGGTGGGAAGCTGTGCCCCCGGCTCTGCTGGGCACGCTCTGCTGCTAGCAGATTTATGCCAGCTTTTCTCCTTTTGTAAGTACCATATCCTATGAGAAATGTTATGAACTTTGCTGGCACCCTGATTAATCTATGCAGTCATGGGTTAAGCCACTCTCAAGGAAAATTTCTTGAGATGCATATAGGGAGAGGGATAGCAGTCATTCAGAGTCACTGCCTTCGTTCTGTAAGTTTTTATTGTCCTTCCATGGCTTCTCAAATCTAGAACTTCAAAGCCTTGGAAATACATCCTAGGTTTGTTACCTGAGCACATTTTCCTTTTCACAGCAGATTGAGGATTATTCCAGGGAACAGACAGTCTGTCCATAGATCTGTCATCCCACCAGCAATACTCTTTTTCTAGTAGCAAATATGCCATACATCCCCCACAGGTGACTCCAGATCAGACATTGTCATTATGCTCGTAACTTCATAAAGCTACTTGAAAGAATATATGAGGGAAAACATAGAATTATGAGAGGGGTGGGGAAAGACTCCACTCCAAGTTATGGTAATATTTTAAGAAAACCATGTTGAAAAATGCATGCATGGACAACACTAGGTCCTGCAAATGGGTAATTCATATTGAATTTGCTTTTCATGGCTGCATCCCATACAGAGTCCCTTCCGTCTTTCACGTCGTTCCTCCTCTATGAGCCTGATGGGCATGTTCTCAGTTGCCATGAAGATGAAACTCACGAGGCAAATGACACAATGCTTCTGAGCTCAATGAAACTGTGATGTGGACAGTTCTCAAAAGCAGCAATTTTTAAGTTATTAAGGTGACAAAAATTTCCTCCTTCTTCAGTAAAAGCAATCTCTCACCTCATCACTGCGAGATGCGATTCGAAGAGTATTTCCCTGGAAATGACATGATGACAGGAGGGTACATGATTGAGAATGAGAAAGTATTACACAGAGTAGCATTCAAATTCATTATCAGGCAGTGAGACTGATGACTCAGAGTCAGAAAAAAAATGAAACAACCAAAGATCGTGTCTCAGTCAGTGCTCATAACAAACTTGAATTCTCATTTGCACAGCTCATGTACATGGGAATTACATCGCATGCTTAGAATCAATTTGCATATGCTATTTCTACTCAGTCACACAACAAATAATGTATTAGGAGTGCATTTTAATGCACTATATTATCATACAGCTTGAAATGCTGTCTTCTGCTAATGTGCTTTTCAAAGAGTGTGTGCATCCATGTGTGTGTGTTCTCACTTGCTCATTCCCTCACTGTTCCTGTTAGAGTAAGGAGGTCTTCTATTTGAGGGACTACAATAAAAATAAAGAAGGTAGATTTATGAATCTACGAGATTGGTAGAAGTAGCAGATAGATACATATATTTTAAACTAAAGATTTAAGTTCCTTCTTTGGAACTGTAGAATTATTTAATACTCAAGCAGATTTTAGAATCTGGGCCAGAGTCCCTGCCAAGGCAGGCTCACGTGGTCTCCATCTGGCCTCATCATCCAAAGAGATCAGGCCCTTCATTAACTGCAAAACTATGATCTCAGAGTCGATCAGCCCAAGTGGACTTCCTCTGACAATGTAGTGCTTTTGCTGTGATGATTCACTAGTTCTGCAGCTTGCTAAGTATCAGAGAGTCCCAGAATGTGCTGCAACATTAGCTGATTTTTTGGATCAGTGATAGCAAAAGCAAAAAACTGACAAAAATGTCTGCACTATTTTAAAAGAAAAAATCCCCTCCCATCCTTTCCCCCCACCCCAGTGATGAAGCATCACCTCATCAGACTGGGTCAAACAAAACTCCATTTTGAATTTCAGCCTTTTTCTTGTCATATTGTTGGGTGGAAAACCTAGGTTTCATGGAGGGGGAGAAAATCAACACCTTTACCTTCCTTGCTATTCACCTATTTTCAATAGTCGTTTTTTCTTTCTTTCCTGCAGAGTGCTTGAAGAAATATTGGCTGGCGGGCTTGAAGACAGGCTGTGAGAGATGCATGGGTCTTTGGAGCTGTGAGAAGCTGAATAAGTGATGAAGATTTCTCTTGCCATCTTTCTGTGCAAGTGCTCCTGATGCTATCCCTTCAGTGGCGGTCTCTCCAGGACTGTGCTGCTATCTTATTCCCTTCTCTTTCCTGCTCTTCTGGGAATGGTGGATGAATCTACATAAAGCTCACACATCATGTCTTGGACTGTATTGTCTTCTTACTTATTGTCTTCTTACTCCTGTGTATCAGGCTTTCCATGTGAGTCAGAGGTAAATTAAACTAACCAAATTCAGATATGTAAACTAAACAATGGCAAGATCTGTTTTCTAGCCTGAAGGCCAACAGATTTGTTCTGGCAACATCCATGCTCTTTAAATGTCTTAATGCATGAAACAAGATGTGCTGTATGCAGATATCCTTTGAGAACGATCCCTGGCCCATGCTAAGTCCTGAATTCTACCTGGCTGCCCTGAGCCAAAAATCACACCAGGGAACATGTTTCTGAGCAGTTAAGTGTTCTCTGATGCTCTTTAAACTTACTAGACATAGAATGAGGATCCATATTTGACTTATTCACTGCTGTTTTTAATTTGATTTTCATTAAAATCATTAGGTTATGCAGGAGAAAATGATGACCAGAAGTGGTTTGCTGATTTTGCTCTCCACACATGCTTAAGCAGTCTGCAGGCTTCAGCTAGACCTGTATCTCAGCCTTTCTTTTTGTGATGAGGCTGACAATTAATTTGACCAGTTTGAAGCTTGAATCTATGCTTCTCGTTACTCGTTGGTAAATAGCATCAGTCTGAGTACAGATCCTATAATTTATTTCATTGTTCATGAATTAGTGATGATCAAAACCAACATTCTAAAAGAAGTGAAGGCTTCCATTAAGATTATGATATACTAGCGTTTATGAGACACAAACGAGAGAATTGTATCTCTTATTGGTTTTATTTGAATGGTTTTGATGACTTTAACTGTCTTTAGATATATGAAGAATGCTTGGGAAAAAAAGCAAAGAGGGCCCCATCAAGGAAGAAGAGAAAAACTCAGTTCTTCTGAAGATCACAATACACACTGGTATATTTGAATAGCTAGCAAGCACTTTAAAGAAGCACCTGGCTGTGGTCATTTAAATAATAATATTTTATAACAATCTGTAACTCAAGAACGGGCTTGCAAAGCAAACACCACGTGGTTTTACTATGAACACGGATGTCACAGTTTAAATCTTCAAATGTTCTTTTGCATATTATTTAAATAATGTATAGAAGTCTGGGTACTCTCAAGCATACAGGAAATAATAGTTATCCTAGACACATCAGAATTACAGCCTCATTGTAAAATCTGTCTGCAGTTAAGGTCTCATCCTGAAAGACAACTAAGAGTCCTGAACTTCTATTACTTAAAGGTATCACTTCTTAAAATGGTAATTCATCATTAGGTGCTTTGAAGAGAGCACAGACTACTTAGTATGTATGCCAACCATTTCCCTATTGTAATGTAGTCTCATTGCTTATATACTTTCTATAGGAAAGCTTTTAGATGATCTCTGCATTCCATAGTGCTTGATTCTGGAACAATAAGGAATTACCCTTAAGTATTATACTAGAGGTAAAGAACTGCAGAATTAAGTTACATCCTCTGCTACTTGGTTGTACTAAATTCCACAACACACAATAGCAGAATAACCTTCAGAAGTAGGGCATGCATGGATAACAATTTGAAATACCAGATGACATATGCTGCTATACAGACCATATTGGCCTAATTTTCTCTTGTGTATTGGTTGCAATTTATTTGTCATTTTCATATCAGAGTGGCACATACTGCCCATGATTTTTAGGGAATGAATAAATAAATAAATAATCTGCAAACACAGTTGCAGGATTTGCTTGAATAAGTCAAGAATAATGAATATTAAATCTCACTAAAAAACCCACCTTAATACATTGAAGAAAAATTTACATGAGAAATAGCCTGTTGATTGCGTATATAATATTTTCTTTCCCACAGACTGAAGCATATGGGCTTTAACAGCTACATAAGGAACAACACATCCATACTGCACATATGGTGCGATGATGTGAGCAACACAGAGCTAGGACACCATCAAAGATGAAGAGAAGTTTCATTTAAACATGAACACATAGAGATGTGAACAGCAGAACTGAAATATAAGATGTCTGTATAGAAACTTCTGTGGGAAGACAGTGTCTTTGCTGGCCCTCACTCAATTAAATACAAGATGAGGAGCAAGAGCACTGGTGGGATTTGTGTTGATACTGATCAGGACAGCTCCTATTCCTGAGTGACTGGAGAGAAAAAATAAGTGGATGCAAAGCAAGACTCAGAAAGCAGGACTCACCATGAATATTTGTGCAATTACTGCTTTAACAAGATGTGGAATTCACGCTTGCAATTCTGGCAACAGTGTTACAGGCAATTTGTTCCCCCACAGTAACATGTGCAAGTGAGAGGCCGTGATGGTCTTCAATCGATGAGAGATCATCTTTGGGTGAGTGAAAGTTTCTGAATGAAAAATAGAGAAGAAAATCCCTCCAGTTTCAGAAATGAGTCAGAAAAAAAAAGTAAGATAAACCTTTCTGCAGAATCAGAAAAGTACTTTGCAAAATGAGAACATCTGATCTTCAAACATGCTCTTAATTTGTAGTACAAGCTTAGGGATGACATGTAGGGTGGATTTTCATGTACCTCTGTTGTCCCGTGAAGAACAGGGTCATCAAATGAAGCCACACAAAGAAAGGTTCAGAAGGAACAAAAAGAGGTAGTTCATTATGCAGCAGGTATTTGAGAAAGTTCTGGATGTTTATAACATGCATAAGTGTAAAGAGAGAACTGAACATACTAATGGAACAAACTAACAGAAGAGAAATTGCTTCAAAATGCATATAAATGCTCATAGTGAGGATGTTTATTGAAAGTGAGAAATGAGACTGCTTTTGCACTTGCATGAGCAACGAAAAGACATTGTCAGGTGTGTCTGGAGAGTGGAAGAGGGGAAGAAATGGGACAAAGAGGACTGGGAAACCAAAGACCTATGTTTGGGGAAGTGCAATTGTCCTCACTGACACCTCAACACTTTGTGGAAACGGTTGGTTGCAAAGAGGGCTAAAACACGGCCACAGGAGTGGGCCAGTGAATGCAATCAGCCTCCATACCTCCCCCACACTTATCCTTGAATATATATGGTTTTGATCAATGTTTCTTTGGGAATTCTGCTAAACTTACCAGTGGGCTGTATAAAGTAGAACTAGATTACATGTCTGCTGTAGAATTCTCATAATGGATAAGTCTTATGAATGCTTTTAGATGCCTGATTTTGAGAGGGATTTTGCCTCTCTTTCTTAGTCTATGATTCTATAAACTTAATTTCACATCCACTGCCTTTAAGAAGTGAATACACTAAGACAACTGGACACTCTACTTTTGAGCTGATATATTTTATTGCAAGAAGACAAATTGGAGGACCAAAAGGCAGATTTTTTTAAAAACGCAAGTGTATCTGGACTAAAACTATTAATATATTTGAACTAAGTAAAAATGATGTCTGCTCTGTCTATATTTTTTTCTTTATGCAAAATAAGAAATACTAGAAATATCCAGCTGTTTTATTTTAACATTTAAAAAGAATAAACAAATCAAATGAAAAAAAATTAACTAAAATACTTTTGATTCTTGCGATAAAAAAAAGAAATAAAATATCCCATCTTTATTCCCAAAAAAACTAATTCTGCCAGTATCTCCTTTGCACCCACACAGCTGATGGAATGAAATGTGCTCTGAATATCCTTAAATAGTGTTAACTTAAGTATCAAAATGACATGAAATGTATCTGCAATTTTAATTTCCCCTCTCCCAAGGCATACACGTGCAAAGGAAAAAAAATACAATATTTTTTTAATCTGGCCCAGAAATTTGCATGAAAGACTGACAATTTTTAATGGAAAACCTCAAGATCTCTCAGATGTCACCTTACATAACTTGTCAGTATAAAGGTAGTTAAGATCCGTGCTTAATGATCCCATTAATTAATCACCAGATTCTTGTTTACCTGTCCTTAGAAGAAGGAGATTATGCCTGCTGGCTTTAGCAAATTGTGCCACTTAATACAGGTTTTACTTTCCTCCTAGAATTTAACCCCACCGCATAATGAGCTATTAATCAGAAATCAGTGGGCTAGTATAAGTCTGTGGGAGATGAGATGAAGATCTGTGGAGACACCTTTCATCTCATTTTACTCTTTTTATGGGGCCTCAGCTTCTTTTATAACAGTTCACTATTTAATAGCCACTATCTTTTTAGCCTGAAAGTTCAAAAGACCTATAAATTGTCTGACAGAGCTTATCTGTCATGGAGCAGCAGTGCTACAATAAAATATGATAATAAATTAATAATCAATAATAGCTGACAAGGTTCCTTCTTGCTGTCCCTTGTGAGGCAGTCTGAGCAGTGGGGCCATGGGAGGGTTTGTGTCTCACATCAGAGGACTGTGAAGCAGAGATGGAGTTTTGACAGTTTCTCCTGAGCTGTTACTGTAAAGATATTTTTCATAAATCAGATTTTTCTCATAGATCAGACTTATTTCATAGCCTTAACTGCTCTGTAGTTAGATTCAAATGAGAAGACCTAGAACGGTAAGAATTTCTCTCTCCTTTACAATGGGCTGTTAACTTTGGAACCTTGCTGCAACTGCTCGAAAACCAAAGGTAGTATTACTTTAATTGACATGACTTTTGACCATTCTGCAGACAATTAATAACTTTTTAATGTGTGATGGGGTATTTTTCCTAAGGAGGAGATAAAAAGATATCTCTTCATATTCTCTTCTAATATCCCCTAGATCAGAATAAGTTAAAGATTTCTGGTTATATTCCTACTTTCTGTTTTGTGTCTAAATATGGAAAGTGTTCACTCCTAATTGTGATCTCAGGATTGAATGATGCTACTGAAGAGAATCAACGGCTTTTTTTTGTGTGTGCACAGGAAAAAGCAGCTTGAATTACCTTGTGCCTGCCCCTTCCTATCCCAGGGCTGTCTCAAGGTCAGCCTGGGAGACTGGAAAAGGTTGGCAATCAGTTATGCCAGAAACAGAACGGATGCCCGTCACTTCTTTGGATTTGTGGGTTAGAATCAATCTGCCTTTACCACTGAAGCATCTAACACTGTATTAAGTGGTGTAACAAACATCTGTCACATAGACTTCATTTTCTCTCTGATTTGTTTTGCACTCGTCAGTACCTAAACTTTATTAATTAAACAGTATCAGAAGATTTCCTACACTACATTCTTTTTTCAAAGAACTATAGACATGCTGGATACTGCAAGTCTGCCTGCCAGGGCTGCCACCATCTGTCTGATAAATACTGCTTTTTTTTCCAGCAGATATAGGGGCAGCACTTTGAGTCTTATGGAGTGGAACAAAGAGCTGTGGAGCATCGGTTAGCTAACAGAGACCTTCAGCACTGTCTTGGCTTCTTTCAAGCTCCTGTGGCTGCCTTCTGCCAAAAAAGTGGCATAAGACTTTTCCTTGTTTTTAGTGTTGTGTTCCAAAAGGTCTGAGTGGTTCTCATGATTGAACTCAAGCATGTCACAGGAAGAACTGCATCAACTGAATGGCTCTGTGGAGATATTTTGCTGCAAGACTAGAAATACCTTATTTACTGCCTCACAAACAAGGATTAACAATGTTCTTTAATGAAAACTTGTCGGAATGACAAAGCAGGCACCGTACAATGTCATCTGAATATTTCCTTCAGGGTGTTCAGATTTCAATAAAATCAGTGAAAGCCTCTTGTGTAGGTGTGTACTACATGGTTTGCGTACGAGGAGTAGCACTTCCCAGTCTACTGGTCTCACCAAGAAAACTGCTGCTTCTAGGAGAGTGTTCTAAACCAAATTATTTCTGGTTTTGCTGCTAATAAATGGGAGTTGCAAACCTGTCAAAAGTGATGTTCATGGCTACAAGTGGGACTAAAGCTGAGACAAGCTTGGAGGTGTGTTTGGTGCCAAGAGAAGTTCATGGTGGGTGGTAGAATACAGGGAAGATTATTAAAAATCCCTGTTCTTTCTACTCATGCCTCCTATATTAAAACCAGAAATTGTTCAATCTTGTGAGAATCTTAGGAAAAGACAAAAGCAGAGTACAGAATATGTTAGAAGTGAGTTTGACTCTGACGGTTTAAGAAAAGATAACACCCTGGCTCTATAAATGTAAGCAGTGCTATTTTTCTCTGCTTTGAATTACTTATTCAGTTTAAATATTATTCTGCATGATACAGTTTGTTCAAGTAATTTGCTCTGCGTTAAAAAAATCTTCAACTTTAAGAGAATAAATAATTCAAAGAAAAGATTTTTTTTTTTTTTTTTTACACATGTTCTATGCTGGGAATATTTAACAAGTCATTAATTAATATCACTGCTATTATGAACACGTTGATGTTATCAGATCTCTGTACATTGCTTTCTGCTGGAAACATTACATGCTTGTAGAGAGGTGGAAGGAATTACAGACACCCTATAACGTTCCTCAGCTCTAGCAAATCAAGATCTGGACCTCACTGCCTAATCCAAGTAGGTGCCCAGTGAAATACTCAATTCCAAACAGAACACTGAATTCCAAACAGAATACTGCAAATTCCCCACTTGCAAAGAGCTGGATGTTTTAAACACCTCCAGAGAGAGTGAGAACCTCTGTGTGTGTTCAGGCATCTAAGACAAGACACAAACTAATAAATTGAGCAGACTGCAGGCCTATTCTCCAGCTCTCATGGCATGTAGCACAAAGTAGCCATGCTCGT
Source organism: Baryphthengus martii (assembly GCA_013396935.1). Taxonomy (NCBI): domain Eukaryota; kingdom Metazoa; phylum Chordata; class Aves; order Coraciiformes; family Momotidae; genus Baryphthengus; species Baryphthengus martii. The sequence continues at coordinate 149,128 of VWZK01010799.1, read as the reverse complement.
GTCATTTAAGTCTCTCATTCCTTTTCCTCTCCCCACTGAACTGACACTTCAGCTACTGAAAGGGTTCCTGGTGCATCACAGTGCCCGCACCATGCCTGGAAGACCACTAACTAGCTGAAAACGTAACGGAGTTACACCAATAAACAAGAAGCATGGATGGCTGGATTCCATCATTCACGCCCATGCCGTAACACTGCTTCATTTACATCCAGAGCTTGAATTAGGAAGACTATATCCCACCTGAGATGGTGCCTGTCACCTCTCCAAAGTCAATCTGCAATTGTGTGTGCTATGTTTGCTTGTACCTTCAGAAAGTTAGAACAGCGTTTGTACAAACCACAGCTGCACTGGTAGCTGAGCACAATAAGCTCAAGGAAGTGACAGTTTAGAATTCTGCTGCTTCTACAGGGCAGGAAGAACACACTTTTACACTTCCTTTGGCTCTCTATTTTTTCTACAAGTGCCTCTGAGACTTATCACATGTTGCTTCTCTACTTGATTTAAACTTTACTATGAATCCTGAGGTTTTATGAAACCCAAATCTGCTCTTTTTAATTTCACATGATGCAGTTTTTTCTTCCAGCTGCCCTTCTAATAAAATCCCCCAATAAACCTCCTGCCATTTTTTTTTTTTTTTTTCAAAAAACACAAATGAAATATTCTGGCTTATTTATGATCATTCACTCTTTGTGCTGGTCCATTGTCATTCCTTGCTGGATTGTGTGTGAATTAAACCGTACACTCCTTTAGACCAGTATATTTAGACAGCTACTCACCCTGTGCAGAACTTACAGCTGCAATGTTAGAATCTGAGTTGACGCCACACAGAGAATTTGGCCCTTAACACTGTTTTAGAGTGAAAGATGATGTTTGGAGAGCAACACTGAGACATTAGACTGCCTACTATATATCCAAAACCTAGTTTTACAAACTACAGAAACTTTTATTATTTGAAATTAGTCCAGCCAAGAGCTACATTATTGATGACATAACTTCAACACAGACAGTGGCTTGAACATTCCCAGCTGGAATTCCTACTCCCAGCAGTCAGAAGTGAGGCTTATGTAAAGATGATAATCACAATCTGACTGCCGACTTTCCCTGCCCACTTAGTAAAGTATGTCCCTGCAGAGCCTGGGCTAAAACCCATGTGAAGTTTATGGGACACTTTCTACCAATGACTGTGAAAGTTGCGTCAATTTAGAACTTTTTTTTTTTATCCCAGGCAATCTTAATGCATATTTTATAACTAATCATTGTGAGCTTATACCTACAGCTACAGCTGGGATGAGAGAAGTAGCGAAATAACCACAATGACATACTTTGTACCACTGACTACAAGTACTGCTTTGGCCATAGGTCATGACTCATTTGAGTCATGTGAAACCTGCCACAGTATAGAGTTTACCGCAAGTAAGAGGATCTCAGGTTTTTAGTTTTTTGGCTGTTAGGCTGTGGCCACTCCCACAGTGAGTTCCACAGCATCCAGTGGAACCTTGGAAATCTCAGCATCCAAGTCAGCTCTTCCAGGAATCAAACAAATTGTTCCAGGGAGTCTAAGTATTTGACCATGAAACAAGTCCCACTCTCCACTTAACTGAGGCTAGACTCTCAGATTGTTTGTACCTTTTGACTATGTTCCGTGTAATAGGCCATAATAAGCAAGTAGCTTACTGCTTTGAAAAAATTGCCTTCTGAAGTCTGCCTGTATTCTGAGATGCTCTTTATGCAGTCCCCTTATGGCAAATAAGTAATGTGGGAGAATGCACCCCTGAAAAATGTAAGTCAAATGAATTACATCCAGATTGCCTAACCTTTGAGAAGTCACTATAGAGGAGATAATGTATTTATGGCTAATGTGAGAGAGTACAAAGGAAAACACATTGTTCATACTGTTTTTTACATGCTGTCTATCATATTGCAGGGCAATCTTTAATATGAGAACAAATATGAAAATTTTCCATTAGTCACAGCAGCCTTCATTCATGCAGCCTAACTTCCAGCAGCCACCTGAAGTACTTAAGAAAATGCGTCAGTCATGGCATGCCTGTTTATGCATTGTGGTATTATGTCTGAAATGTATCATGGCGTTATCTAGTACAGGGTGAAATTGATATCAGTACTGGACAATCATGAAAAAATGAACAGACAAACATTTCAAAATGTAAACCCATTACAAGAATGACATGTACCCTTTAGAATGGGTCCAGAGGAGAGCAACAAAAATGGTCAGAGGGTTGAAACACTTCTATGAGGAAAGACTGTGGAAGTTGAGCATGTTCAGACTTGAGAAGAGGAAGACACCTTATTGCAGCCTTTCAGTAATTAATGAGGGCCTATCAGGAAGATGGAGAGGGACTCTTTATCTGGAAGTGTAGTGATAGGACAAGGAGCAATGATTTCAAACTGAAAGAGGATAGATTTAGATTGAATATAAAGAAGAAATTCTTTACTGTAAGGGTGGTGTGACACTGGAAAATGTTGTCCAGAGAGCCGTGGATGCCCCATCCCTGGAAACATTGAAGGTTAGGCTGGGCGGAACTTTGAGCAACCTGATCTAGTGAAAGATGTCCCTGCCCATGGCTAGACTAGATAATGATCTTAAAGGTCACTTCCAATCCAGTTTGTTTCATTCAGTGTATTTGAGATGTTTTCTCTTAGGTCTTGTTTATAAAGCAGTTAGTGCAATGAGACCGATTTTAAGTAAGACAGAAAAGTGTTTTCACAGCCTTTTTTTGAGGTCAGATAAGATTTTGAAGTAGTAACCCTTGACTCTATGTGGAACTACAGAATCAGAGTTCTTGTCCTTAGTAGAGTGTCTGAAGTCACTGGCCAGCTATGAACATTTCAGTCATACTGGATGGAATTCATTTCACCTAGTCTAGATCCATGCTGTAGTCATAACGAGTACAACTAAGCTAGTTATGTAAGATACATCTATTCCAGTAAATAAAACGAGACAGGCTCATTCTTTTGTCAGTATTGGGAACAGTCCCTGGCTAGCTCCTGGAATATGTACAGACTTTGTTTTGGAGTGTTCTAGTTGAACCAGTTCAAAACTACACCAGGGACCAAGCTAACAAGCAATACAGACAACTACAGGTCGGAAGTTGACCACGAACACTAGCTCTAATGACTTTCTTAATTTAAACATAACCATAGGCATTGGAGAGAGATGGGCACTTCTAGAGGTTAATTCATTGCACCTATTGATAATCATCAAACCAGATGGTATATGCTTTCATTGAAGGTAGCTGTGTTCACTGGAGCGAGGCCCTATGGACAAGATTTCTTGTCCATTGTTTCCCATGCATAGACAGAATATTTAGTGCCATCTGCTAAAGTCTGACAAACATGGCACATGTGCAGTGGAGCTTCACACCCTCTGCCGCAGCATCTACCAGACAAGCAACAAATCTCCAATGGCTCTAGATGCCTATTTCGGACAAGGGGCCAGTGCTTCTCATATAAACAGCAGTTATGGCATGGGATGAGGTCTGCACTTGGTAGCAGCTGTATAATAAACATAGGCACAACACACAGAGAGACTGAGAGTAGTGGAAATGGTAATATTAAGAGTAATATCAAGAAAACAAGAGACATAATTTACATTCAGGCTTCCAATGTGATCTTGTAATATGCTAACTGAATAATGGTAGAATTGGTTTGAAATGACGGAGACTGGGAGTGCATGATTGCATAGTGGGTGCGCAAACAAGAGTTTACTTTTTAGTGTACATGTGCTTTATTTCACTTCTGGTGAGTTGCATGCGGATATTTGAATTGTATAATTTACTCATGTGTTTTGCATTCCTCGGTGATATCAAGTAAACTCTTTGGTCAACTTCTATAAACAGTGCTTAAATCATAAATGAATCAGACATCTCAGATGGCCATTAAGCTTGTGCCTGTGGAAATATGAACGTTTTATATTTGCTGGCATGTGGAAAAGGTCATTATTTATCCTTCCTAGCCAGCTAGATGTATGAAATTTTACTTGCTGGAATGATTCCTTGGCATTTCCTAGTATCATGGAACATGCTAAGTATATCTTTTTTTTTTTTTTTTTTTTTAACAGAAGACAAAAAAGGAATATGACCCTGCTGCAAATGTTAGTTGGAAACAATTTGAAATAAAGAACTAAATGTCCGTGTTTATCCAGGAAAGGTAGATGGAAACTTGGAACCACAAAGGCATTTTCAACTGAGGTCTGCACGATCCATTAAGCAATACTGCACCATTTTCTCAAAAGTCTGGGGCCTCATCCTCTTCCTCTGGAAATTAATGGCAAATCTCCTATTAACTTCAATGGGAATAGAGTCAGATTGTAAGTACAAAACTCTTCTCCTCCCCAGGTATCCCAAAAGATTTACATGATTAAAGAACTGCTTCCAATCCACCTGAAACTGATTTCAATGTAAGTAGAAGGCTGGAGAATTGTTTTCCATGAGGCTGACTTCAATGGACAAATCTGCTGATATACTTTAAAAATCTTAGATGCATTTTGTCCATGACTATCTGGGGAATAAAGAATTCCTTGAGAATCATATTTTAAATTAAGCTTTTTTTTTTTAATTCTGTGCTTTCTGTTTGTGAGTAGGTGAACATAATAGCAAACAGCCAGAAAAATGCTGGAAGCCTTGAGAGCCACAACACCTATTACTGAACCCATCATTGGGGATTGTTAGGAGTAGTGTTGCTGAAGTAGATAATTTGCTATTCCAGCAGAAGGATCTCTATGATAATAGATCTTTATATGATGGCAGGATCTTGTGAAAAAATTTGGATTTTAACTGGATTATAATGTCTTCTGTGGAAGCCTTTTATTTTCCATTGAGTAGGTAGGGATCCTGGAAAGATGATAGCATTCATTTAGCTCTTGTTAAGAGCTTAAAGTTCAGTGCGATAAATTACTGTATTAGGACCATCTAAGAAATTAAAACAAAAAAAAAAAAAAAAAAGTGAGGCATTCTGTTTACTTTGGTTGACAAAGCATGGTTTCTTCATCCATCTCATGCACTGTCTTCATACTCTGTTTCCCAGTCTCCTGCTGCTTTTCCCTGTGTTCTTGAAACTCAGGTGGCACGGAGCAGTCCAGGTATGAGTGTGATTGATAGCCTGTTTGCTGGAATATGAGCTATCCCAGGCCAAGTGCATGCCTAGCACAGGAGAGATGGCAGTGCTGTACTGCGTCTGAGGTGTATGTGAGCTCTTGTGGCTCTTTAGAAAGTAGTGCCTTGCGTATTCGACTAACTGGCAGCATCTGGCATGTTAGGTAGCCTGTTTTGGTGGGAAAAAGACTACAGTGTTACACCACAACCTGGCAAGAGGTAATTTAAAAATGACAGAGTTGAAGAAGGAGAAGAAAAAAAAGTGCTTTTAAAAATTCTATACTATTTTAAGCGTAGTGGGTATTAGGCTGGGATTTATAGAGTTTAAAGTCAGAAAGAATGCCTAGGAGCTTCTCACTTGTTTTCATTAATAACACAGCCTGGAGGACCACACAGGAATTTATTCATTCATCTCATACCTTAAGGAACAGATATCTATTCTTAATCAAACACAGAAGGTTTGGATTATTTTGATACAGCATTTCTATTCATGGAGGACATCTTACAATGTGTCCTAAAAGGTAAAAACAAAGGCACGGGAACGTGATTCTTGATCTTGTTTTTGAATTGCCATAATTTTTGCCTTTCTACTTAGAAATCTGCCTGTGCGCTTCCTTAGATACCTCTATGACAAAATCTTCATGTTAGTTGTAATGTTCTTCTATTAACAGCCCAGGTAAATAGGAACTTTGATGTTTCCATGATAAGCATGGTAAAATTAATTAGTCTATTCATAAACTCAATTTAAACTTGCAAAGATTTGAGAGTAATATTAAAGTACTTATGAGAATGCTATTATAAAAGTTAAATAGTGGAAAAATACACATTTCATTTTGAAATGGTGAGATAATTAATTATACGTGAAAATACATTGCTTTTTGTGTGTGTTTAGTCAAAGGATAACCTTAAGTACTCCTTTGAGACATTTTTCTTATGTTCCTGTGTGTGATACACCTATTATTTTTCAACATCTGATATGAACATTAAGTTCTATAACTTTTACATGCTTTTACTGTATATAACCCAAGTTACATAAATTCCAGGCCTTCTGACTGTTTGCAATCTTTGAAATGTAATGAGCTGAAAGATTAGCTTTGAGCCCTAGGGCCAGATTGATGTTTTGCTTAACCATTCAGCTGAGAACAGCTTTTAGAGGGATAACTTGTGCTGCATCACATCAATAATAAAACAAAAGACCTAGATCCAAGCAGCTATGAATGGGAATTAAGTCTCTCAGAATGTTATAAACTTAAATGAAACAAGTCTTAAACAGAAGGCAGCTGCAGGCACTGGATCTAAACTGCCTTAAGATGACATAATATTCTTTTGGAAACAATAAGGCTCCCATTGACGTGTTCTATAAGACAATCCCTCAATGGAAACGAATAACTAAATTAACATACTGTGATGAAATATGACTCATACTGAAATAAAAGTCCCAGTAGGGTTTCAGCATCTGAAAAACATATTCATAAGTAAGACTGTCAAACTGAATGCTCAGTTTCAGGGGTATTCTCCGTTTAGCTACCATTCAGAGAAAAACAGAGGAAAGAGTAAGATTTTCCACTGATGGCAGTGGAAGTAGGACAAGGAGAACAGGAGAAGGCTTTTATGAAACGTGTTTTTATTGAAGATACTGATTTTATCTAAGATATTCCTGTTGTATGTGTCCAAATCTAAATGATACTGATCCTCTGTTCTTGCCAGTGCAGACTCTTGTCTCCTTCAAACCTCTTGGTGTGATAATCTTTTCCAATATTGCTGCATGAGGTGTCCCTAATATGTGTTAACTGCCATTCTGCCTCTCAGTTCTGCTTTTATCACACATCGTGTCAGCGTAGTGATATTGTTGGAAGAGAAGGAGGAGCTGCCTTGAAGAAGCAGGACTTTGAAGAGGGAGATCTGTTTTATGTGTGACCAACTCTGACAGGTTGCATTCAGAGCACGCTTGTGAAACACTTGGTGATAGAATATGGTCTCATTTCTGGAATCTATTTTGAGTTTGAGAGCACATGACAATAGACACATTGAGATTCAGTGGTCTGCCAAGACAAAGGCACTTCCAGGCCTATGCTGAAGAAGAATGTTATCTGCCTGGAAAGCTTCAGTGTTAAAAGCTAAGGAGGGTGGGATTCACAACTTCCTAGTTAGGCAACAGAAGAGAAAGTGAGGGTGTTTAGGGGCTTTTTTCCTCTTTCTTTTTATTTATTTATTTATTTATTTATTTATTTATTTTAAGAAAATCTGGGGGCAGAGAGCACAGGATACCTCATGTTTTATCATACCTGACACCAATGTTTACAATTGTTGAATTTAGAAAGGATATGAATTCCCGATCTACAAGCCTTTGGTGATTACAGGGGATGTTTTATGGACACAATGATAGCGTTCACAAGCTAAATATGTGAAACTTGTTCTCCAGAATGCAACATTATCTGTAACAGTCAGGTTGATACACCTTTTCCACAGAGGACAAAATCTTGTTGTTAGGGTGCCTCTCTGCACTGTGAACCCCTGCTTCTGTCCTTTTCTCCCCAAATCATACAGTTTAACTAGTCACTGACCTGCCTATGGCAACTTCATTTAGGTGCTTAATTTTCTCATGGAGCACTCAAGTGTGTCTATAGTTGACTATGACGCACCATGCATGCAACGACAGGATCAAAGTCAGCATACACCATCTGGTCACATCTTTCCATATTGTTCAACCTTCTACAGCTTGTGCAGGGACTTGGCAAACAGTCTCCACCACTAATTGAACAGGATGACTAGGTCCTACCATGGCATCTTGGTGCAGCCAGCTCTGCTCTAAGCAGGCGGTAGGATCAACAATTAGTTCAGGGAGACATCACGACTTAGAGATGGTTGAGGGCTTCTGTAAATACATCATCAGCAACAGGAAGCCTAAGAAAATATGGACACATTGCTCAATGACACAAAGTGCATTGAAAAGGCCATAGTACTCAATGTTTATTGCTTTAAACCCTCAAGTCTTCCATGTCCCTAAGCTTAGCAGAGGAGTGTGACCTTATGAAGTACTGTCCACAGCAGAGGAACGTTGAATAAGCATGTAAAGAAACTGGACATACACCTATCCCTGCAGCAAGAAGAGATATATCCAAGAGTGCTGAGGGAGCTGGCTTGATGACATTGCAAGGTTCCTCTCTGTCATGGGTAGACTGTGATGAGTAAAGGAGTCTGTTCATAACCATCATAGATAAATAAAGATAATCCTGGGAAATTTAAACTGGTCAGTCTAACATCTGTCAGTGACTTCACAGATGATACTCAAATGACGAGAACAGTCAATATATTGTAGGGTGGAACAGCTTTTCAGAGCAACCTTGACAGGGTGTTTTCACAGGGGGAAAACAAGAAAAAAAAACAACCAAATCAACACAATGCCAACGTTATCATTCAATTCTTTCTTGATTCTGTCTGCATGTGGATGCTGTACATAAGCTCTACAGAAGTTTTAAATTAGGACTCTGTCTAGTCTGCAGTGTGGGAATAAACAGATTTTAAGCTGTTTTCAAATGTGATAAAGTTTGCATATGATCATTCAGGAAAGTAGTCACCAAGCTAATACCTTAATCCCTACTTTAACTTTCCTTCTGAATTACTACTGACCTTGATGGCCTAATCCATATGTCATTTAGTAATGAACAATTTCACTGAAATGACAGATTTTGATTTAGATTCCTGGGAAAAAAATATGTCCCCCAATACTGTCTATGCATTACATTCAAGGCACAAAAGAAGGAATTTCTATATGCATATCAACAGTATACCAGGGAGCATAGCCAACATCGCTGGATAAGGAGTACTGTTTGTGGTCTGTTTTGGTAGTTATCAATGGTAAGATGTGAAAAGACACAGCAACAAGAGTTTCATTTTATATTCACAGAATATAGTGCTGCTGAGGCAGAAAACTTGGTTTCTGCTGTTCTCTGTGATTTCTTTTTTTTTTTTTTTTTTTAATTCTTACTGGAAAGAGTGTGAAAAATGCAGCTGGCATAAAAAGTCTCTTGAACAAATACCATAATAATATTTTCAGTAGGAGAACAATGAGGTGTCAAGTACAGCTGTGTTTTATATTCAGGTCTGCTTTAAAACTGAACCAAATTTACTTTCCCTCAATACATTTGGAAGTGAATATAAGGGAAAATTCATATGCTATCTTGAATGCAAATCGGATTTGAATGCATGCTATAAATGAAGGGCAGAAAAGTAATTCTTTCTCTGCAGATCTATTACCTTTTTGAGTGAGAGAATATTATAGTTGAGGCCTAGGAATTCTCCTTCTGAACTATGGAAGGTGTAATATTTCATAAGCAGTCTATTAATGCAATCACATCACCTTCTACTTCAATTTAAAATGGATACCATCTAAAAAGCCATTATTAACAACAATTATGATCATTTGGTTAAAAGTAGTTGCTTTCATTTCTCAAATATTTCAATCTGTAGAAGAATCAACCAAAGGAAAAACAAAACACATAAAATCCTGATTTGGGAATGCTTCAAAAGACACAAAGCAGACTTGATTATGCTAAGAATGCTGCAACTGCAACAACATTTCTTGTAATTCTTTCACAGATTTTTCTTCTGTCTCTGGATCTTAACGTCAACAAACTCTGCGAAGATGAAATTAAGCATTTGGTATGTCGACAAAACTCTGCAGCTGTTGAAAAAAATCCCACAAAATCACTGTAGATCTTTGAATGCAAATGTCTGCATTTCCAGTTCCTCATAAGTATATAAGTTGGTTAGTGCTTTGTAAGTAGTGAACTGTCAAAGGTTTTAGTTTAACTGGAATTAAAGCTGCAACAGATAACTGCTTGTTATAAAACTGAAGTATTCTAAATTGCATCTTTCAACTGTGCTTCAGCATATGACTGCTGTTTGGTGGAAAGCAATTTAAGCTGTCATTACTCTTCAGCACTAGGTCACTGGCTCAAATATGACCTAATCAGTAAAAACTGTGAATCATTTCCATCTGATGGAAGTTTAGTGGCCTGTGTAAGATGGTCTGGTAGACAGAGTGAAGTTTATTGGGGAAAGGTGCCCACATCAGAAAATCCAATAGTACAAGTCAGCAGATCTGCTTCTACTTTTAGAAGGAAGAAAGAACTGAATAATGCTGGAGGCAATTGTGTGTTTATCAGATAAAAATTCACCAGATTAACAGTATGTAATACGGAAGCACAACTGCTTCTTGAGACTGGGTGATTGATATGGACTTAAGAGATCCAAATTTTATTACTGTTTCCATCATTGACCTACTGTATGATGAAGAATGGGTTATTTCAACACTGTTTTCCATCTAATCCTAAATATTTGACTCATTTAGAGAACAAGTATTTCAAGATAGACAATTTGATATCTACATTTTCTTGGGCTCAGATACTGTGTAAGATTTAAATGTAAAGCATCTTTGTGACAGTAATGATGGGAGATAATCTAATATTGTCATTTTACTTGGCAAGAAAAATAAATATATATTCCAACTTCTTGCTTAAAATCTTGTAATTTTCACACCTTCCTTACTGACAAACTTTAATTATAAATAAGCCAATATTAGATCTTCTGCCAGCATGCATCATTAAAATCTTGGCATTTATCACATACTGCAGCTGAATTTGGAATGGTGCTCACATTATTCTGAATATATTCTAGTACTTGTGAGGTAGTATAGAATCATAGAATCATGCTAATTGGAAGAGGCCTTTAAGATCATCAAGTCCAAATGGATGTTGAAGATTATTTTAGCTATAGTAGGGAGATAATCACCCCTTAGATTTGCTTTCTTTAACTACCTTGATGGAGAAATAGACTTTCGCCTGTGTTTTACATGACTGTACTATTTTTTCATTATGTGACTTTGTTAGCACAGAATACCTTGACTCAGATTCCAAAGTGAGTGATATCGTGGTCAGATCTTGAATAACCCCAATGCTCTCAGGGCAATCACAATGAAGTATGATCTTCATCTCTTCCTCACCACAAAAACATCAAAATATGAACAGTTTTTAATTTCTTCTTCTGAAATATATTAATTTAAAAGCACTTCCTCTATAAAAAAGACCTGAATCACCAAATACCTCAGTACCACATGGGAGATACCGTAATTGAACATTATATTGAACCAATCTTAGGTTTCTACAGAATGTAGACAAAATTGAATTTTGTCATCTTGATGGATAATGCCTCTGTAGTGGGTTGGTCTTGGCTGACAGCCAAGCACCCACACAGCCACCTGCTCCCCCCACCCTCAGTGATATCGAGGGGAAGAAAATAGTAAGGATGAGAGACTGAGAAGACTCATGGATTGAAATAAAGACAGGGAAGTCATCAGATACTAATGCAGGCAAAGTAGACTCAGCTTTGGGGAATTAAATTTGATCTATTGCCAATTAATATAAATATTTGAATACTGGCTAGCGTTTTAGAAAAGAAAACCAAAAAGAAACAAAATGATTACACACTTAGAGAAGCATCCTTCCTCCCCATTTTCCAAGCTCAGCTTCACTCCTTCAATTCTGACTCCTCCTTGCTTTTTATCACCACGGTTAACATCCAGTCCCTTCATTCTGGCAACAAGTGGCATGGGTAGTTTATGGTCACAACATATCAGTTTCTCTCTGCTGCTCCTTTCTCACTCTTTCCCTTTGCTCTGGCATGGGTCCTCCATTAATTGCAGTCCTTTTGGGATTATCTTTTCTGCTGTGGAGCGTCTCCTCCTTCTCTGACATTGGGGTTCCCTCTGCTTTTTCTTATTTTATTTTTTGTTCCCTTCTCCCTCTCTCTCTCTCTGTCACCAACATTTTCTGCCCTTTCATAAACACGTTTTCACAGAGGCACCACAAACTTTTCTGATGGGTTTGGTTTTGGCCTGCAAAGGGACTGTTTCTGGCACAGGGTAGCCCAAAACTCCTCCCATAGAAGACACTCCTGTTGTGAGGGTCATGCTCTATCCTCCAACCTCTCCAAACCTTGTCATGTACATGCAATTTAGCATCTTCTTTTGGTATTGGCATGGCAAAATTTAGTTTTATAGCAATCCAATAGTGTGAAGGAAGAAGGTGAAGAAGGATTTGGAAGGTTAGTTTGAAGAAAGATACAAGAGTGTCTGTGATTTTTAGTACCTCTTCCTCAGAGACTTCACCCTGCCATTGTAAACCAGCCTGTGCTGACCCAAAACCTGGAAAGGACTAGGAATTCCAAGTGAAAAAAAATCATACTTTATCAGGTGACACAGGGGTATGAGACCTTCAGTACTATCACACCTCTGAGTATTGCATCACATTTCTGGCTCCTTCATGACTCTGTTGTAAGGTCATGGTCTCCTCCACTGCCCCTGGGGCACTATGTACTCAACCCACCTCTCATGATTGCCCCTTCTGTCTCCATCCCACCTGAACTATGGGACCAAAGTATGTCTGCTCCTCTTCCTAAACTATCAGATTGGTTTATTTAGATTAGGCAGAGTGGAGTCAGGCAATGGTGCTCTGGTCGTTTCAAACCATTGGCTTTCAAAGGAAGCATCTGTCAAAATCCGAAGCTACTTCACTATTATACATTTTAGTTTCAACAATTTTAGAATATAGCTTATGATAGATAAATTGTTCTTTGATATTAAGTTAAACAAAAATTTATCTGTGTTGTATTGCTTATCTGTTCTTTCTCCAAATGTATTTTAGAAAGTAAACAGTATAAGTCACTAAGCGTCCTTGCTCTGGGCAAAAGTTAAGGATTTCAGAAATAAATTGTTATTTATCCTTCGATGTTATTTACTATGATCTTATTAAAGTCTTATGAACCACTGGACTCCATTCTGACTTGATTGTATTTCATCATCTAACTCTCCTTTTACGAAGTCTGTCCAAATTGTTGCCAGATTAGATTAATTCTTTAATCCTGATGGGACTTCTACTCCATCTGTTTTCTTCCTCTTTTATTTCTATTTAATTCCAGACATTTTATCATTCATGACCATTGAGTTTTTGTTTTTCTGATTAGTTTTCCGGGACTTTTGCTCTAGACCTATTGAAATCAGGACTAAGCTTCTTCCTGACTTCAGTAGGGCAGAGTGTGTAATTCTTTTTCTATTTCCTGTTAGTCTCATTCAATTTGCTTCAAGAAAAGAGATATTTCTCGTGTTCATAGCTCCACTGATTCATTGTATGTTGACTGGGGCATTTCACTGGGAACAGGAACAGCTGAACAGTACCCTAGAGCCTCAATTCACCAAAACAATAGAGCACATGCTGAACTCACATTGTTCTATTACCTTTTTTGAAATCACTTTATTAAAAAGAGATTCCTCTGTGACTCACTAACCACAGTCCTTTTGGTGTCACTGAAGCTTATCTCTATTCAGCAAAGCTGGGCCTGGTTCCATTCTAAACAAGCACTTGAGGTTGGCTGGAGATAGGTTTAACTGCTTTAGTGAAATGAGAGCAATGTAAAGCTGGTGTGTATATTTTGAGGCAGGAAGAATATTTTGATAGGTACCTCATTTGAAACTAGCCCAATTTATGTCTTGTGTAATCATTCTTCCTACTACCAGGTGAACTAGCAAAATTTCTTGCATAGTGGCAGATAAGGATTAAAATATAACCAATTAAAACTGTCAGGAAAATAAAGCTTTGAAGGAAATGTGGCAGAAAATGTGAGAGAGTGAAAAGCAAATGTTCATCTGCCTTGCATGCAGAATGGATGCCACAGGGAGAAAGGCTTTAGGCAATGTTATTCTGCCCTGTGGCAGTCAGTTACTATAACACATTGAAACAAACAGGAAATCTTCTGTCAAAATATTTTTAATGGCAAATTAAGCTTTTTGTAGACAGAATATCTCTACAGAATAACATTGACTTTATTGATTAAAGCAATGTATAGCAGTAACTAATGAGCTTCCTGTTAGCTGTGTGGTGCATTTTGTGTACCTCACGCATCTGCGTGTCAAGGCTTTGTGCTTGCCGTGCTGGATGGCACTTCGCATGGGTCATCATAGCCTCTCCTCTCACTCCTTTGCTACAGGACAGTATGGGAGATGAAGCCCAGCTGGGAAGCTTGATTTAGAGGCAAGAATCATGCAGTTGTCCATGTGGCATTTGTGATTAGACTGACTGCAATTTCTATCTCAGACTGATTTTGAATTCTCTCTCTAATGGCCACTCAGATTACAGTAATTTTCATATATGAAACTATGTCAGGGTCCAAGCACAAGCACTGAGATTTAATAGCCTCTTACACTATTAGGATATTTGATATACTTCCAGCAGGGAACAATTAATAGTACCCCAGACAATCCCTAGCTAAAGTCTAGGAGGTAGCATGGGCCAAGCCCAATTCCCAACAGGCAATTTGAATATGACACCTTGTTTTGTCTTTTGAGGATACAGACATGGTCAGATTGTGCTGGTTGTCATCTGGGCCGGAGAACTCACTCTAATACCATTTAATTTTGTTAGTGTAGATGTAGCCTTAGTCTGCTATGTCTCACCCCTCAGCCCTGACAATCCAACAGTATGTATTTTTGCAATAATCTATCTTGAGTTCACATCCTTATGTAAAGGAGAGAGGAAGGAATGGCTGAGGGAGATTGAGGAGGATTTACTTCTTTTAATAACAGCTCTGGGCCCTTGCATGTCAGCAGCACGTGGGTTTTTTCTTGCTATGTACCTCATAACAGGATGCCTTTCAGGGGTAGTACAGAAGCTCAGACAGGCTAAAAATATACTCCTAAAGGGTTTCTGGGACATAGAACTGATGATGTCTGCACTCTCGGGGCCAGTCAAAATTCTTCTCTTACTACAATTTTGTCCGTGACAAAATGATGCATAATAGTGTCCTTGAATTACATGGAATCTTTTGAAATTTCTGCATATTGAATCTCTGCAAATTTCGGGCTGAAGAAACAGAGCATCAAGCTAATCTCCCGTAGAACATCAAAACTGACGTGATATCCTTGGATGAGACACTTTGCCCTTGGCCTCATTTGGATTCCCAACAGATCTTGTACAACCTTACAGAAGCATAAGTGTTGGGAAAAATAAGGACAGTAAAGAGGAAGCCAGGAAAGGAAGCCACTTTTTGACTCTTCATAGCAAAGGCTCTGAAAGTGACTCAAAGTCTTTCTAGTTCCCCCAAAATCTTGTTCATCTAGAAACAAGCAGTGTCCCCAAAGATACATGGATATCTGCTACATTAGAGGAAGAGTTCATCTGGGAATTGGATTCTCTAGAAATCCAAGGAGCTGATCAGTTGTCTGTGTATGGGCAGAGTAGGAAGCTGTCTAGAAGACTGTCAAGAGCAGCAAAAAAGCTCTGGCTTTGCTTCTTGCTTTGCCTATACCTAAGCCCTGGGTGTAGGCTGTTGCTGAAGGCGCATCATGGTGTGGCAGGAGGTTTGGCTCTACAGGAAGCATCAGTATCTTTTTTTTCTTCTTTCTTTAGCCAAATCATCTCCTTCATAGAAGTAGGGAGTTGACTACCTTGCTCTCAAGGTCACTTCCCTCGGTCTTTATACCACTCCTGTCCCTTCCTACTCTGTTACTCCATCCCATGTTGGGATCAATTCTGTTCCAACCAGGTCTTTTCCTTTTTCCTTACGCTGACATAACTAATTTCTTTTTACAGTGCTGAAAATCCTTGGTATGGATCTGCTGAAATAGTCCTCTGTTCTAAGCCTTAGCAACAATTCCCTGATTCTGGGAAGGGTTGGTATTTTTCCTTGCTATATGGTACTACTTTTCCCCATCTTTAACTCATGTCATTTATGATTCTAAAAGAATCAACAATTGATAGTCTGTTACAGATGTGCTTTAATCTGTTCATCTATTCAAAGGCCATCTCTGTCAAAAAGTGGAAGCGTAATTTCAACAGTACAGTGTAATATCATGACTGGCATGAACATTAGGGAAATCCACACATTCATGAATGAAGGAGCTGAGTTGCTTTACCTATAGCATTATAAGGCCACCAAACCCAACCTAACATTATCATGTACCCAAGCATGGCTTAGAAAAAAGTATGTGGAATATTAGCATTGCCTCTCAGGACTACTTCCCTGAGACAATTTCTACTGTTTGTCCTCACCCCCTGAATAAAACTGTATATATTAAGAAGACAAGGTCTGGAGAATATGTTTTAAATTGTAGATAAATGTCCTGTTACTGATTCCTCCATGCTATCAGATATAGCTTTTGGGTCCTCGGTCTTGACTTTCTTTTGGAGGCTGCTACTTTTGCATGCCCACCGAAACATCTGTCCAGTGCAAGCTCCCTAATCTGTCTCAGTCAAAATGAGGTTAGCCCGACTAGGATTTTGATAATTTGTTTTATCTGGACCACAGCAGGTCTGCAGTTAGATTGGATAACCTTTGAGATGACGCCATGATAAGCAGTTGGTGGCAGACTGAAGATGGTAACTTATTCCACCGACACAGGGCTGCTTCTGAATAATTCCCATCTGCTTATATCTCTGTTTGTTTCCTACAGTTACCATTTACAGCCAGCACTTATGGTATGAGTTCTGTTCAGTATTCTGGGAAAAAATATGCAAGTATGTGGCAAATACAAGCCATGACAATGAATGACTGCATGAAACAGGCTGAAATTCATCAAAGTAATTGTTTGTACTTCTATTTTTAGTTTCTTTGTTGTTTTTTTGTTTGTTTGTTTGCTTGCTTGCTTGTTTGCAATGGAATATTGCATATTTCTATTAGCACCTAAACTGTATCTTCTTCAATAATATAAGGGGAGACTTGTCTCAGAGCTGATGTAAGTCCAGGAGATATACACAGGAGACGTTCAATGCTGTTTTAAGGAGCTGAGTTACCAGTTTCTTCAGCGCACCATTCTTTTCCTGTTTGTGGCAAGGGAGACATGTATAAAATCTTTAAGTGCCTTTGAAAACCTTGTTGGCTCAACTATTTTATATTTGGTTCATCTATCTAAACAGATATAGTAAGAAGGCTTGTTTGGAAATTATTTCCATGGAACAAGACTTGCATTCTTCTATTCCAAAACAGAAAAGAAAATATTTTTGCTGCATTCAAAATTAATCTTCTCAGAAAACCTCCTGAAGATAACAGAAAAAATAGCAGAAATCTGAGATGTTAGAAAATATAATTATATAAAACTTCAGGAAAGTATACAAAGCATTTCCTTGTAACTTCACTATCCAACGTGTCTTTTCCTTTCCGTTTCTTTAATGGCGCCAGTAAAGTTTTACAGTGGCATATCGCTATACTGTAAATTTGCTTTGTTTCTCCTGTTTTCAGTTGCCTTTTGACTTTTCATGCTTACAGCCTGTTTATTTGTGGAAACATAGGGTTGGGTGAACCACAGAAGGTTTCGATTTTACTCTGAATTTAGGAATGATTCCATGTGTATTTATATCCAGAAGTTCTGTATTCAAAAATTCCTCTATCTACTGAAAAGAAGCTTTGGTTTGGAATGTTTGACTTGCCTGTGGGAGGAGTGTAGATTTTCCAGTATTATTCATCAAAATCTGTAAGTCTCCTCTATTCAACACCTTTTATTTAGCCTAAACTATAGTCTTAGAATGGTATACAGAGATAAGGCAAAAAAACAAAGCTGTTTTGACATAGATAAAGAAAACACAATCAAATTGCTATTAATTTTAATTCACAGCTTTAAAATAACCTATAATTTAACTACTAATTTTGATCTCATTTACAGAGGCCTGAGTATGTAGCACAGTGTTTCTAAAAGAAAGGCAGCATTTTTTCTAGTGTGTAAGGCTGAGCATTTAGAAAGGAAAGTAGAGACAAAAAATCATCTAGTGTTTGTAGGAGCTTGGCTTACCCTGTTTTTGCTGAACACTTGTTAATATTTTTCCTAAAAGCCCTTTCATGAGCCAGTCTTGCATTTTCCGTACTGGACTTCAAAAATTACCCATTTCTAATAAATTCAATATACTTTTGGAAGTATTTGTTGACTTTTTCAATCTTAAATGTCTTTAAATCTTAATTTCTTTGCATTTCTTTGAATCTTGAATTTCTTTAATCTTAGGAGTGAAAAACCCACACTGTTCTCTACACAACTATATCCTTACCAATTACAGTAATTCTCTGTACTATTTCTGTAGGGGAGCGTGAAAATGTCTTGATCTAGGGCTGTTTCTCACTGATCAGTTTCTAAGCTCCCAAAGGAAATATATTTCATTAGATTCAAGATGCTGTGCTCCAGATGTAGACCTCTCAAATTCCTGCACTCCAGGCATGGGACATTCATGCAAACCTGGAGAGAGTCAGTGATATCTGATCTGTTCGCGCATGAGATGCAGATGGAGCGAAGGGAGGCAGGACTATGAGATGAGGCTCTACCTACTGGAAACCAGGTGGGCTTGCTCGATCTCTAGCTGAAGTATAGTGGGACATCTTAATTAGAGCTGAATTAATTGTAACCTAAACTGAAGTAAAGGAATGCATTGTTCCAGAAGTAACAGACGACCAACAGCTGTAAATAGGTCAGGCTGCTGGTTTACAAAGGGAAAAATATAAGCAAACAAAGCTTAATGGTAATATTTTTCTTCTGTAGATGGCAGAAGCTGAGAAACCAAAGCTTGGTATTCTATAATTTATGCAGTCTTCATGCCTTACAGGCATTTACACAGATGTTTATGTTTTGGGAATAAAAGATGTTAGCAACCAAAGATCTATCTCCAAAGAATGTATCTGAACCAGCCACTCAGTTGCTACAATCCGCTTTTCAGTGGTAAGGAAAAAATTCAAGTGAGTATAAAACTACTACCAATGAGCATGAATGACACAGCTAATTTTTACATTGTCTTTCCATTTCTTTTCTGCTAAAAAAAACCCACAAATAAAGAGCTAGTTGTATAAAGTACCTGTTTTGTTTAGTTGCACAGGTCATGAAGAGAGTGTAAGGATTTTATGCATAGCGCTTTTGGTCTTACTGCTGAATATTACCTTGTATTACATACTTCTGACTTTGGTTTAGGCAGACAGCCTCACCACCTATTGCAAACATTTTGCTGGCCCAGGTAAGAAATCCTTTCTACTTTTGAACTTATGAGAGCAAATCTTACAAAATATCTTGTTTTGAGCAGTTTTCCAACACAGGAATGATCAAAGAAGTTCAGGACTGAAGAGTGGGAAGTAAATCAATGCAGAAATATGTAAGAGGTGCTTACAGATCCCTTGACATTTCTTGTATAGGTCTAGGCTCTAATTCTTAATCTTGAGTGGCCAGAGTTAATAGCCTAAATTTGGGTTCATAAAAAGATTTGCAAAACACTAAACACCAAAGCTGTTTACATAGAAAGAGTATTGTTCTCAGGAAGCTGATGAAAAGCACATATGCCCTCAGGTTTCCATCATCATCCTCCACATAATCTGCAACCTTTGTGGAAACACCTTTGAGTTCTTCATCAAATATATTTTTAAGCTACCACTTAGAGAAAGAAATAAATTTACTTGTGCTAATTTGTCTAGAGTTCTCTGACTTTGGAAGAGGAAGCTATTCATGAACATGTTATGTTAACTGGAATGGTAGCAATGTGAAAAGAAAATGGGGAAATAGGAAGAAGGAAATAGAAATCTGTTTCCCACATTTTCTCCAGGTCCTCTCTGAGTCAAGTAGAAATGTGCTCAGGAGATACCAAGGAATAAAGCACTTGCAATGAGCAGTCTTTCATTATTTTAGGTAGCAAAGCTAAGTGGTCAGCTTTTAAGTGGATGATAAGATGCAGTTCTTTTAACAAAGGGGAACACTGAAACCGTGCATCATAGTGCCTTGGGAGGCTGCCCACTGCTCTGTTTTGGATGTCTTGGACAGGTATCATCACTACGTCTACAAGCAGGAAAGGTTTTTCAGAATTGTTCTTGATGTTGTAAGGGAGAGCTTGGTGTTATTTAAAGCACTTGAAGACCCAAATCCTTTGGTAAAATAATTGACATCTTAATGCATACCAATCTCAAAGTGTACAAGGAGCTCCTTGGATTGAGTAATGGAAGAAGATTCGTGGATGTCTCTTGCAACAGCCTTTCCTAAATTTATTTAGGATCAAAAAGACTATTCATTTATGTATCCAGATGCAAATATAGGGTTCTTGAACTGGTCATTACAAAAATATCCAGAGGGCTAAAGTCTCACAACTTCACTCTCCCTGTGCAGTAATTCACGCCTTGAGTCATCCCACTAAAACCAAGGGAACGACTTCCAAATTAAGTGTGAGTAAAACTCTGACCCCAAATGACTTGCCAAGATCACACAGGGAGTCTGTGGCACCCAGCCCGGGTCTTTAAGAGGATAACAGGGTAAACTGGCTGAGCAGTAAAGGTCTTGCGAGATGACAGGGCATGGAGGAAGACTACAAGGGGACATATTGTTACAACACATCAAGCTTGAAAATCTGCCAACACACATCTTCAAAAAGCTGGCTGTGTCAATTAAACTAGCCCTTGGGCAGGTCTGTAATTCCAGGCCAGCACTTGTGTACTTGGTAACATGAGCCGACACTGAGTTTGGTAGCACTGTAGGGATAACATTTGAGTAAGAATGTATGATTCATGAATGGTTCCTCTAATCTAACATGCACATGCACATGCACGCTTGTCTCTAACATCAGTCAGAACTAGCTCCTCTCTCTTTTTAAAACAAACATATTTATTCTGATCAGTAAAAGGAAATTTCCATTCCCTTTCTACGCCTCAAGAGCTCTTTCATCTTACTGAAAAGGCAAACGGCGAGCAGCAAACCCAAGAGTTTTTGAGCTGAGGACATTTTCAGGGGAGAGGAATGAATTGGTTCTAATCTTTGGACTTCATTTATATCACAAATAGAATTGGAAGTTGAGCAATCTCCCATCTTTTTAGAGGGCTGGTATTTGCAGTCTGCGAAACTAGCTTGAATTGCTCCCTGTTCTTTTGCTGTATCTACTTTTAGATATAAAATATAATCAAGTTAGAATGGGAAATTGCTTTACAGACACTCTGAAAGGTGACAAAGAACATTGAAAGGCTCAAGGTTCTGAAGAGTGCATCCCCACTTTCTGAACTTCCCTGTGGATACATGGTGACCTGAACTCTATATTCACACAAAATGCGAAAGACTTCTGAGCTGTCCAAACTGTGAATTGGGATGTGTGAAAATGACTGGACACAAAAGGAAAAACTAAATGTTACAATTCACTGCTCATAAAAGCCTGATGAACAATGGCAGCCTTAATTACAATTCTGTGAGAAAAAGAAATTCTCTTTTGTCAAGGAATTAAGGACAGGGATGATGATATTTCCAACTAAAGCAAACTTAGGTTTTCTAAAGGTCATCTCTCGAATAGTCTGACCCAGCCCATGGCTGGTGACTTCTTACTACAATGAGCTGGAGCCATAAATGCTGCTAGCCTGGGAACTCGGGCTGCTGAGGAGCAATAACTTTGAAAGCCAGACTCTTGTCCCTCTGTTAGCTAGGAACCTGGAAGCTGTAGGACAGTAAACAATTGCCCAAGAAAAAGACTGTGGAGTGCTTGAGACCTGAGGAGGTGAAATTCTCACTATTTATTTCACTTGTCCACCAGCCCCTCAGGTGTATTGGTGAGGGAGTAGGTGAGGTGGCCAGATGCTGCATAGCTTGGAAACCTTCCTGGTAGGCTAGCTCCTGAGGGAGCCTGAATTCCATGATCTATTGAAAGGCCTTCAAGAATATTTTGATTGTGAAACAATATTCCTTGGCACAAAAATACTTCACTGGAGAGTTTCTGACTAGTTCTGGTCATACTGGTTTCTTCAAATGCTTTTGAGCTGATGTAATTTATACATCTTTCATTTCTCAAGGCTAGCTCTAAAAGACACAATCTAATTATAATGCTTCTGTAAAATAAGAGTAATTCCAATGAAGCCAACAGAATTGCACTAATGGGAACCTGTTACAGTAAGAGGCAAACTGCGATTTCAAAACTGCTGCAGCCCTCAGGGTGACTTTCACTGGGACTGCATGCCATTAGTAGAAGACAAAGAGGGCTATCAGAGTGTGAGAGTGCCATTGAATGGTCCAATCCCTACTGAAAACTACAGGCTGCAACATCTTTCCAGGTAATATATAATGACATACTCATGTACTGATGAAAATCTATTGTTTAAATAAAGGAGAATGTATTGCTAAGTAACTTTGGAAGGCTTATTTCTGACACTTTATCAAAGCTAAATGGCATCAGGGATAAGAGACTTAAAGGACATGGTGATAATTAGAAATTAAGAAATGACTTATAGCAAACTGAAAATATGTTAACTACAGTTTGTAGTAATTAGCCAAATTACTGGGTTTCATAGTAATAAATGCAAATAATTATAATTATTTATAGATGGACAGAAGTCTAATCATTAAACATGCCATGAATATTGGACACTGAAGAGTAATTTAACTGGATCCATCCTACTTTTTACTTGCTCTACATTATATTTATTAGCCATTAGAACAGTGTTTAAAATTATTTATGAAAGTGTTTTAGTCCTATAATTAGGATTAATATTGAAAGTCACAACAATTGCTCAAGCAAAGTTAGAAGAGTGCTGTGTTACTCTATGTGCATTACTCAACTGAACAGCAACTTTAGCTATTGCTCTGACAATTTAAAACATCATTATTAGAGCTTTAGGCATAGATGATTTATTATTTTTGTTGTTGTTCGTTTCTTTGGCTGCCAAAATGGAGGTGAGGACAGGCAATTCATGCTGGAGGATCCAAATGTAAATCTGTTTTGGATTCTCACCTAAGCCCCCTCAACATATTGCATTTGCTCTGCCATGAAGCACTATATTCAAGTTGAAACTGAATGTTTTGTTCGCTTGCAAGAAATGCAGAAGAAATGAAGAATACACTTGCAAAGCTGCTAGAAGATGCTGCTGCTTTCCCCTGTTTCTGCATATTTAGTGCTTGGGCAGCTGGGATAGAAAAGATCCTGTGGCATGTTTCAAAGGAACACTGAAGTGTATGCGTGGAGGGAAGGGCTGGGCTGAATTTTACTGGTGGTTGCTCATTTGCTCAACAGGAATAAAGACCTGTTGAAGCAGGATGGAGGGATTTGTTCTTCAAAGCACTGCCAGGCTGCTGGCTGTATAAAACATCTGAGAAGTATGCTCACAAATAGATTGTCTGTCTGATTTGGAGTAGGGAATTGAACTTAAGTGAGCGGCGTAATGATCAGGCAACAACATCTACTTGAACATGGCATACTCAGGCTCTGAAAAGACAAAAATATCTCTGACTTAATGATAAAGACACTTGTCAGGCACATGAATGATCTGGCAACCTATTTCCATGCCCATGAAAGTTTAGCAATGGTATAATGTAAAGCAACATAAACCAAAGATATTGAGAGCATCTCCACATGTTGGTAATTTGTGAATAAAAAAGCAAGGAAAGCCATGCTTTCATCAACCTCTATTAGGCCTTGGTAATATGGTAGTGGGAACACTGACTTGGCTACTGGCAATTAAGTAACTACAGTCTTGTCAAAAAAACTACAGTTTCAATTGTTAATACTCATTTAATCCAAATCTGAAATAATTTTGAGATATCCTGATCTATATTTATGGTGAAAGCACTATTTCTTAAAGAAAAATACAGCGTCCAGATGCAGCTGAAACATTTTAACATCTGTGTGCTTATATGCATAACAATCATTAATTTAACATCACAAAGTAAAACAATTTATGCAGGCACAGCATTATAGGGTAATACCTTCCTGTTATTTCAAAGAACTTATTTTAATATTTTTTTCACTTGTTTTATTTGTATTTTATTTATTACATGAATTTTACATGCCAGTCTTTGAGCATTCTTGGATTTTTTGCTCTGTCTACATTGATCACTTTTCATATCTGCTTGCAAAGTCTTGCTGAAGTTAACAGCAGTCCACCTGAATGGCATTGTTTGCAAAATCAGCACCTTTAGCTCAGATTGCATTGTGTTTGACTTGATTGTTAGGAGCTTTGGGTTTGTTTGGTGGTTTTTGTTTGTTTTTTTTTTGAATGAGGCAAGGCTTTTTATAGATTGCATGTTTTCCAATGTGGTTGGACTGTTCTTTATCTAGTTTCTTCATGTTTTGTCCCATTTATTTTTAAACTGAAATTTTAACTACCACATTGAATTTGAGTTTGAACAAGTACTTGAAGTAAGATAATAAAACATTATCACAACAGAAATTGAACCACATACTTTCCCTTTAATAGTTAATTCCTCTTTTCATTGCACTCCTAGATGTTTAAGTAGTTTAGACAGTAAAGGCAGTGTGACAGAGATGGCTGAGTCCTCAGAAGGAAAACAGGCAAACTTATCAGCTTTGATTCTTGGGCAGGTTGTTGCTGCTACCTTGACTTGGAGAGGTGCAGAGGCCTCTCTGTGTACATCATTCCCTTTGAAACTGGTTGACCGTGTCAGCCATGGTCTGATCGCCAGCTCGTGCAAGCACATCTTTCCATATAGACATATCCTGCCAGTGGCTGTACCTCCTCCTTGACTTTATCTTGTGTAGTATGGGGATGATTTCTAACATTCATGATTTTAGACACGCAATTTCAGCTTCAGCTGAGCTGAGTCAGCTACCAATGACTTTAAATCTCTCCATCAGGAAGTTGTCTAACACAATGTCTGGTGTCTTTGTGAAGTCACAAGGAGCAGTGGTTGATGGTCTGGATCTCAGCATGGAGACCTTGCCATAATGTAACCAGTAATTATTACTGATAACATCTGGCTGTGGAAGCCAGGTCATTGCAGCTTGGCTCTGCTGGGCCATTCCCTTAACTGCAGAGGGAAAGAGACAGTGATGTGAGATAACTGCAGGTAGCCATCAACCTCCCAAGACAGTTGTCTTTCACCAGTATGTAGCTCTTCAACTCAGCATTGGTGGCATGTTAAACAGCCACATCGTTTGCACAGATTCATTTAAGGTATAATCTTGCACAGTTATTTATTTTTGTAGGGGAAAGCTCTTCACAAAGAGTGGCAAATATTGATTCTAATAGCATTTTGCACTTCAGTTACTACTGGGTTGGCTCAGACTTTTTTCCCCTCTTCCTATACAACTTGGGTGTCATTCACGAATATGTACAATGAGACTTACGTTATTGGTGTGGTTTACATTCAGCCATTAATACTTCAAAGAAATGTGAACCTATTTTCACTTCCCGTTCGCACTATGGAAAGATCAACGTACCCCATGGGGGATTTTCTGCTCCTCACCAAGTGTACATTTCTTTTTTTCTTTTTGGAAAAAACACCACATGACAAAGGATGCAGAAATGGTTCTGTAAAAAGAAACCAACAAAATAAGCAGTTCCTTCTACTTTATTGCTGTAATTATAGGCTGTGCATGCAGGCCTTCCTACATTTGCAGATTATATTTCAACATAGATCTTGAATCATATTTTAGATTGAAAATAGAAGTTAGTATAAAATGTAAAGCTAGGCTTTTGCAAGTCCAGTGTTATTTTTCAATCAGTATTCTTAACAGCAATGCATCTGAAGAGGCTCATCTCAACCTCTGGCTTCAAAAAATTGCAAGTGAAATCCCTTAAATCAGAGCCTTTTATGCATTCCACATGCTGGATATTAATGCTCAAAGATGCCCCAGGCTGGAGCTTCTGAGAATATCTGACATTCACAGACAATGTCAGATTCAGGGTAGTTATATCAGTTCTATGTGTTAACTAAAAATATGTTTTTAGTAGTTTAATTTACAGGACACCTTTCCACCAAGGCATGCTAACATCTGATATAAAACATATCTTAAATGTTAACAAAACATTATGTAAAAACATTGCAGTGCCAGCTCTTTAGGTAAAGAGAATATTTCTTTAAGGCTGAGCTTAAAAGCAGGGAAGAAAAAACAGAACCTCTCAGATCAGAGGCCAGGGCATTCCAGAGCGCAGCAAAAATAAAGGCAACACCTGTTGTGCAGAAACCCCTCCAGCACGGTCTCCTCCCTGGCTGCGGGGTCAGACTCCCAGAGAGATATGTGGGCCCTAATCCACGAAGCTCAAATATGTAGCACAAGAAGTTGGCAATAAAATAACTGGTAAACCATTTTGATTGCAATATCTTTCTTAAAGCTTCTCCTGGCTTCCTTAGATTTATTTTTATTTGCTTAGTAGATATATTGTACAATGCTAACCCAAGTAAAATAAATATTGGTAACAATCACTGAAATATTCATCAGAACTTCCTGTTGTATACTGTACCCTCCTCATATAATTCTTTCTAATTATTTTAATGTAATATTGACATTTCTTAGTTATACCTAGATCAATGCTTTTGAAAAATAATATTTCTTCTATGTCTGTAAGGCACTATAATTTCTTTTTCTTCCTTCTTTTTTTTTTTTTTTTTTTC
>VWZK01010799.1:111593-122629 GCA_013396935.1 Baryphthengus martii | reverse complement strand
TTTTTTTTTTTTTTTTTTTTTTCGGTTCAGTACCACAAACTTGAAATGTTTTCTTCCTGACATAAAATCGAAAATATCCAAACAGGGTATCATATCTCATAAAGAAACTATGCATATTACACAAGGTTTCAAATGCAGAAACAGATACTTAGAAAACATGTGTCTCAAAATGTAACAGAAGCGTTTCAAAACAGTAGCAGCTGCATACACCCAATTTGTGTTTCCTCAACATCATCTAGAGGCAGATTTTTACAGAACTGGCTATAGCATTTGCAAAAAAAATGTGTGCACTTGCTCCTAGACGGGATGTATTACTGTTAGATACTGAAAACCTACGTAATTGATTCCTACTCAAAAGATGAGACCTTCACACAACCTTCAGGTGCTATAGTGATAATTTTTAACATGCTTAGTTCATTCAAGCAAAATCTGTTACAGTGCTCAAAATCACCAGATGGTGCTGTTAAAGATAGCCATGAAAGTTCTGCTGAAAAGAATATGTAGTCAGTCATGCCTTAGAAGAAATACTACATGAGGAATGGTGAGGGTTTTTAAACAGTTTTCTTGCCCATCAGTTAACCTCACTCCTGATTTGTGTTTGATGCAATCTGTATCCCAGGAACTCAACAGCAGCCACGATATGTTATTTCTATGCTATGAAAATGCACTGCAGAACAAATTTGCAGAAGCGTTTAGAGGTTTGGAGTATATTGTGGCCCATTCTTTTGCCATGGCAGCCCAGTGAAGGCATTCGCTAGTCAGACCCAATGCAAATGGGCGACTTCAGGAAAAGAGCTGACTTAATGTTTGCTCTCCAATGTTTAATCTCACTGCTAGCACTAGAGACAAAGGGGTTCAGTTGGTTCCAATAACAGTGGTGCTATTTTTTTTGCGATGTGAAACTGCTTAATTCCATAAAGCTGTTTTATATAGACCACTCTACTGCCTCTAGTGGTAAAGACTTTTAGGCCATATGAGTGGGTCATGTTGAAACCATTGTCCAACAGTAGAAATGCTTCACAGATCATCACTGGCTCTTTGAGCTATCCTTCCCTTAAACCAACGTAAAAAAAAAACATGTAAAAGGCAGTTCACAGTTTATTCCTGCTGGGAAACGCTTATATCAACCTCTGAACTTCTGTATTTCTGGACTGAGAAAAATGGGTGCACTGTTTCTTCTCATAAACATGTTGTTCCCATATTCTGTGGGAATGTTTATATCTAAGAATGCTCCATGTGCAGGTGGTGACCTGCAGGAGTAAAGTACTTCCCACTGCACCAAAACTGACCCTTCACATGTTAGCTACATGCAGCTTCAAACTGGGAGATGTGTGTCTTCAGTTAAATAATATTTCTAGCAGTCGAAAATGTGAATCCTCAGCATCTGAAACAAGGCTAGTTCTTCACTGGTCTGCTGAAATGCTGGAAATCTTAAATACTACATATGTCTTGAAGTCCTGGGATCTTACAGCAAAAATACTAGACATTTTATGTAGTGCTCTTATTTAAGAAATTCAAAGTGTTTAAGAAAAATAACAACAAACTGAAGAATTGCTGTATCTTATGAAATAAAGTTTCATTGCAGTCTTCAGTTTAGCAGTAAGTAAACCAATGACATATCATGTAAAGAATTATGAAGAGACATGAGAAATCCCAATAACCTGAAAAGTCTTGATTTACAAGCTTTTTGTCTAACCAACATCTATTTACTGGAATCAGACTCCATGCAAAATTCTGATTGCTGCAGGAAAGTAATTTATTTCTAACAGATAACAAGGCATTAAGCTTTTCCTTTATGTGGTTCATTACAAGAAGTGGTGGATAGATTTCGCATATTTGTTAATGAATTTTACTACGTGTTTTGCAAGTGCTTGGTCACAAAAAGGAATGTGGAACAGATAGAACCAAGAATAAGTCTTGTATTCCCACAGGTGAGATGTTGAAAGGATTAAGGCTTCTGCCACATGTCTATCAAGGAAAAATGAGTCAAGTCCCAGTTCAACATACCAGAAAGTTAGGATAGACTTTCTTATCTGATGCTTTACCTTGAAAGAAGATTGATTTATTGCTATAAAATTAAATTTGATAGTCTGTGTCAAAGGGAAAGAAATTAAGCATCAATTGTCAGTGGTGTGGAGGACAGCTGATTGGGCATGCTTACTCCAGAATGCAAGTACTGTGCTTTAAATGTACTTTTTCTATAGTGGTTAAAGCTCATTTGAAAAAAAAAAAAAAAAAGGGCAATGTTTATGCTTGAGTAAGAGCAGACATATAAGAAGTCAGCTATAAATTTTTCTAGAGCAATTCTGGACAAGCTACCCCTGTAGGTAACATCTAATAGTCAAATTTCTTTGGAAAATTGACAAGACTTTTTTGTGAACATTTATTTTTTCCTCAGAAAGAGAGACAGAGGTATATAGAGTATCCATTTTAAAATGCTTAAAGCTGCACTGATTCATGGCTTGATGAATGCTAATGGAAGCAGTGATTCATCCACGATTAATGTTATTTTTTTTACCCTTTATTGTACAACTGTGATTTAAAATTGTTTTTTATCCAAAATATGCTAACAGCTAGGCATTGCACTGAGAATCTGAACACTGTTACGCTATCTGCTGTATCATACGTGGCTAAAAAATAACTAATTTCATAATTAAACCATAAAATTATATATACAAGTAAAACAAACAAGTGGGGAAAAGATAAGGGAGCAGTGAATAAATCCTGATCAGCATAGTAAGTTACTTCCTTTGCATCTCAATTGCCTTGACTTTGTGCAGCACATGACAAGCCTCACAGTTGAGGTGAACAGACAATTAGAAGAGGGTGCTTTAGTGGATTGTTGCTATTGAAGGGAAAGAAAGACAGAAGGACACCTGGACACAGCAGAGATACTCACTGGACATTTGACACTGGAGGATTGAAACAAAACGATGTACTGCTTGTTAAACTGTTGTTCTTTGATGAAAAAAAGTTATTCATGGAAAGCAGCTGGATTTTCAAGGACAAGCTATGAGAAGAAGAGATTAACTTAACTTTGCTATTTAAAATTTAAGTTAGTTTGAGTTAGACAGCTATCTCCAGGATGCAATTTATCTTCTGCAAAACTAATGTCTAAGATGAATGGAATTAATCACAGTTTGCAGGCACTTGTATCTTTCCATTATTATTGAAGCAGTCAAAAAAAACCCCCAGTATACACCAAATGTACAACTTCTAGATGTAATGAGTAGGTGAGATAAGTCTCACTCCAGATGAAGTCTCAGTATTAGTCTGTTGATCATTATGTTCATATACCTTGCATTATACCTACATCTTTACCTGTCTTATTTGATATTTGGATTTGATATATAGAACTGAGGAAGTCAAGTCCTGTAATTCTGAGATCACTGAATTTGTGTGTGGTAAGAAAGTGAAGAATTGTCACACATGCCCATGCCCAGGGTCTTATGTGTCCGTCTTTTGCTGCTAGAAGCATGAGTGTCACAAATCAATTAATAAAGTTGTTCCTTTATTTGGAGTTATTGTTCATCACTCATGAATTTCTTCTTTCAAAACCTTTGTTTGCTTAGGTAAGAAACAGTAGGAGATTCACCTTGGTTTCATAATATGACCTTTTACTTCTAATTTAAAGTAATTTTATTTCAAAGCAACTGAGTGATTCTTATGGAAATCCAACAATATTTCAGAGTCAGAGACACAATGCAAGGAAAGAGAAGTACTACTCTGAATATTTTCTGGTTAGGCGAAAGGACCAGCTTATTCCAAACAATGTAGTGTTTGAGATTGGAACTAAAAGTAGAAATAACTATTGGGAGGTCAATAGAACTAAAGGCTAACTGAAAGAAACAACTATTGGGGGATCAATATAACTAATGGCTAGCAGGGGACAGCTTCAGTTTGGGCTAGGTAGGGTAATACCATTTGAATCATGAACCCGTTACGATATGTCTATAATTTAGTAATGACTTAGTGATCATGCTCTGGGGTGAAGAAAAAGTAACCTGGAATGACTTCTATTCATTTAAACCTTCTTTCCAAGCAAAATGAGAATTATCCATACTGGGGATAGTCCTTGGCTCATGCTGAACTCTGCCCCCAGTGTGCATGTACTGTGTTGGAACACAAGCTGGCCTTGGATGAAGACTACACATAGGAGTTTACCAGCTGTGCAACAGCATGGATTAGGTGCAAGTGCTCAATCTGAGTCTGGGCCGGGTTTAATTTATGAATATAGATATAGCCAGACTCACCGAGTCCATAATGAGAGAGAGTTATGCCATTGAGTGATGAAGGTCTATGAATCAATTGCCAGTTTGTAGGGCTCAGGTGGAGTAGCAAGGAGGGAAAACAGGGACATTAAAATTTTGAATGGCTGAGTTGAACCACCTATTTCAACTGCCAACTTAGAATCATAGAAACATAAAATGATTTGTGTTGGAAGGAACATTTGAAGGTCATCTAGTATAACACCTCTACAGTGAGCAAAGACATCTTTAAATAGATCAGGTTGTACTGAATCCAGTCCAATCTGACCTTGAATGTTTCCAGGGATGGGGCATCTACCACCTCCCTGGGCAACTTGTGCCAGTGTTTCACCACCCTCATGGTAAAAAATTTCCTCCTTATACCTAGCACAAATCTCCCTTCTTTTAGCTTAAAATCATTATCCCTTGTGTTATCACAACAGGCCCTGATAAAAAGACTGTCCCCATCTTTCTAATAGGCCCTCTTTCAGTATTGAAAGACTGCAATAAGGTCTCCCTAGAGTCTTCTCCAGGCTGAACAATCCTAACTTTCACAGCCTTTCTTCATAGGAGAGGTGTTCCTGTCCTCTGATCACTTTTGTGGCCCTCCTCTGGACCCATTCTAACAGGTCCATGTCTTTCTTCAGATGGACACAGTACTCCAGGTGGAGGTCTCAACAGAGTGAAGTAGAGAGAAAGAATCACCTCCCCTGACCTGCTGGCTATGCTTCTTTTGATAGTGTCTAGGGTATGGATGACCTTCTGGGCTGTGAGTACATACTGCTGTCTCATATGCAGTTTTTCAGCCACCAGTATTCCTAAGTCCTTCTTGACAGGGCTGCTCTTCATCACATCATCCCCTAGCCTGTACTGATACTGAGGATTGCCCAGATCCATGTGGAGGACATTGCACTTGGCCTTATTGAACCTTATAAGGTTCACAAAGGCCCAGTTCTCAAGCTGGTCCAGGTCCCTCTGGATGGCAACTCATCCCTCAGGAATATCAGCCTCATCATTCGGTTTGGTGTCATCTGCAAACTTGCTGAGGGTAACTTGTCACATGAGAAGTTTGCATAAAATATTGTCTTTCTTCATCAAACGAAAATAACCTTCCCAAAGGTTACTTCTGTGAAGTGCTTTCCCCTTCTTCTCAGGCTGTCCGGAAATCTTTAGTCTTGGTCACCTGGACACTTGATTTATTTGCAAGGTTGACTGTGGACTTGGCAATGAAGTTGTTCTGAGATCTCTGATGAGAGATCAGCCCACTTGATTTTTTGCCCTTCTCTGTGCCATAAACTGTATGAGTAAAACTAGTGGCACTCAAGGTGTAACCTGAATAAGTACTAAAGATTTATTCTCCACTAGAAAACAGACCTGTAATATCTGCAATATCAAGTATCACTTGAGGGGCTAATATCAGAGGAGACAGTGGTATTGGAAGGCAGGATAACAATTCATTGTCCTCATCTGCTTTAAATGTAGTCATAGAATTTTCTAACATATGTGGGGACTCTACACACAGGACACTGTGAGAATATGGCCCCTGAAGCTATGCAGAGAGAAGAGACAACACTTATCTCCCGCACGCTGACAGAGATATTTCATCTGGATGCTTAACATTCACAATGCTAAGGAGGTTTTTTAGAGTTGAGTTTTAAGACTAAAGATGTCCTGAAGCAAAAATAAGAATGCAATGGTGAATTAGCCACTACATTGACCATTACTAAAGTCACTCCAAGACATTTAACAAACCAGAGGGCAAATTCACATTTACACCAGGAAACTTGGAATAGCTCTGACATAGTGTCAAGTTCAGTTTTGAGTGTCTGAAAAGGGATCACTGTAATCACTTTCAGAAACCTGACTGTGGCTGTCAATTCTCAGCTTACAAACTCACATAGAAATAGCAACATCAACAGATGTTTTCATCAGGCCCAAAACTAAGGTTCTAGGCTATCTAGCAGATCTGTTATAGCGTCTGCAAGGTGGAGGTAAGGTACACGACACACAGAAGAATGTCTTTCTGCTCTTTTGCTTCTCCGATGGCATGATGAGGAAAGATGCCTTTCATGGGGTTGTATGAGCATGTAATAAGCAATGTTGAATTGAAAGTATGAGTTTATTCGTCTGGAGGAGGGGCAGCCATGGTGGTGTACAGGTGCTCTGCTGTGCCTTTGCTTTCTACAAACATTAAACATAACTTTTGAAAAGCACATCCACCCAGCTGCACCCTCTTGTTATGCATACAGAGAAATCCAGATCAGGAATTTTTCATTTTCAAACATTTCTTCACAGCTGTGATTCTTGCCCAGATGGTGGATTCACGTATGCAAAGTCAGGCACGTGCATTAATATGATGTTTCTTGAAATTATTAACATAGGTTCTTTTACCTCTTTTGTATCAACCTGGACATTTAGATTACTGATTTACAAGGGCAGGGACTTTATATTACTTCATGATTCTATAATACCAAGGAGAAAGAAGCTCAGTCTCAGCTAAGCAACTTGGACAAGAGCAAAATACATATCAGAACACCTAAGAAGACATTTCAAACTCATCAATTCAGAGAGTGTTATATTGCAATGCGATCGAAGAGTCACAGCCATAGAGAAGGACCTGTAGTACTGGGTGATGTGTAACATAATACAAAAAAAAAAAAATGTGCTGCCTCATAAGGGTCTCATAAGGGTCAAAGCTCATAGGGAGCAACAACATCTCTGACAGTGTCTTCTCACATTTCCCCTATGTAAGGTAATTGCATTGTTGATACAAAGACAGATCCATGGTAATGGCAGAGAGTGCTACTCTTGTGTGAGCAGGAGAGTGTACAATGATCCAACTTTATTATCTGACTTGCCTAACAGAAAGCTCAGCCCTAACTAGGTCAAGCACAGTCAGCCCTGCATATTGGTTCACAATATTGGCTTCAAGGGACAATATCCTGTGACATTCAGTAGGATTATTTGAAGGGCAAAATTTAAAGGTACATTAAATCAATAATAAATCACTGGAAATGATTTGAAGTTCAGAGCCCTCAAAAAAACATGTTAGAAGTCCAGAAGGATGAAAATAAGGCTAGATAAATGAAGACAGGCTCACTTCCATCTTTTTTTTTTTTTCTTTTTTTTTTTTTTCCTACCTATGAACAATTTTTGACCTGGAAGATTTGTAACACGAGAATAAAATCTCCTTTAGGTCATGATTTACACCTTGCATACCAATAACTTGCTTACAGTTTACAGTGTTAACATGCAATATGTTCTGTCTTTATCCCTGGCATCAGATGATGTGCTGAAATGTGACGTGCAGGCTCTGAAAGTTAGCTGGAAGCTACAATTCCCATCAAGCACAGAGGTTATAGGAGGAAACCAGGTGGAAGTTTTGCAGGTTAACCACAGGCATAACTGAATTAAAGCTCGCAGCAACAGTGATGATCCATTTTGGTTCTGTGCTTCTTAGAAAATAGACATGAGAAGAGTAAGACTGCTGCTTGTGCTCATATCACTACACCCTAATACCAGCTCTATAGGGATTTATATGGCACAAACAATGGGTCAATCATTTTTTTCAATGATGTGACACAAATGGGAACCCAATCTGAAGGATCCCAGTGTTTGAGAATATGTTAGTACAGGTTTTTTTTCAGTGGAGGAGAGAGAGACAAGACTATGTTGCCAGTCTTTTGAGATCAGGGCAATTTTGCTTCTTACTGCAGAGTAAACTTCAAGATCATCTTTCTAAGATCTCATGGTCAATCATTTAATGGATTTAATGGATGTGGGCTATACTTTGTATTACTTGGAAACTCAACAGGGTTTCAAGGTTTCCTCAAATTACTGTTCAGTTTGATGATGACTTTCTGTGTATGGGTTTGCTGGTATGACTGCATGCGCCGATCAGCTGCCTCAGTACTATAATGCCAGAGATGCAAGCTTAACATTAAAACAGAAAAAGTATCCTGCCTGAAGCTGTAATTATTGAGGTACGAGGCTGGAATGTGACCAATGTAAGAGGGACTTTAACAGATTAAACATGCAGAAGACCGAGGACCTGTGTTGGAAGCGCATAGTCAAAGGTAGTGGCAACAGCTGCTAACTGCAAAAGAACGAAGAAAGCAAGCCCTTTTGGTATTCTGGCTAGTGCTATGAATTTGATGCTGGTGGACATTCAGGGTATACAGTCAAAAACATCTGAAAGACCACTAGGATACCTCAAAACAGGTCATTCTCATTCTTTTAGCAACAACTTCTATGCCTCCTTCCTCTCAGGAATAGCTTTGACTGCAGAAGGTGTGAATAGAAAACCAGACAATGACCCTAAGGTAGTGATATCATTAGGATAAGTTATAGCAGAGTCCACAGTGTCATTTATGTGGGGTTTCTCAAACTTGAATGCTTGGCTGAACCATTAACAGTCACATCTACATTTCCAGAATGTAGATTCAGTAAATCTCTGAGTGGTTTCAGTGGTTTCTTTGTTTTGTTTAATTTGTGTTTGTTTGTTTTGGTCTTCTTTGTTTGTTTTGTTTTGTTTTGCTTTTTTCCTGGATTCCTGGAGTCTACAAAGCTACTTGGTACTACTGGTAAGGATATATATTCAAGAGAATTTCAGCAGTGATTAGTTTATGGTGATTTATTTGACATAATTTCTAGGTGTCTGAATTCACATGTATTATGGAGATGGCTTCACAGAAACACAGTGTTAGGCGTTAGAAGGGACCTCGAAAGATCAACAAGTCCAACCTCCCTGCAAGAGCAGGAACCTAGAGTAGGTCACACAGAAACGAGTCCAGGCGGGTTTTGAATGTCTCCAGAGGAGACGCCACAATCTCTCTGGGCAGCCTGTTCCAGGGCTCTGTCACCCTCACTGTGAAAAAGTGTTTCCTTATGTTTACACAGAACCTCCTCTACTCCAGCTTGCACCCATTGCCCCTTGTCCTATCATTGGACGTCACTGAGAAGAGCCTGGCTCCATCCTCCTGACACTCCCCCTTTACATATTATAAACATTAATGAGGACACCCCTCAGTCTCCTCTTCTCCAAGCTAAAGAGACCCAGCTCCCTCAGCCTCTCCTCAGAAGGGAGATGCTCCACTCCCTTAATAAGCTTAGTGGCTCTGTGCTGGACTCTCTCCAGTAGTTCTCTGTCCTTCTTGAACTGGGATGCCCAGAACTGGACACAGTACTCGAGGTGGGGCCTCACCAGTGCAGAGTAGAGGGGGAGGAGAACCTCCCTCCACCTGCTGGCCACGCTCTTCTTAATGCATCCCAGGATGCCCTTGGCCTTCCTGGACGCGAGGGCGCATTGTTGGCTCGTGGTCATCCTCTTGTCCACCAGGACTCCCAGGTCTTTTCCTCAAGAGCTGCTCTCCAACAGATCGGCCCCCAACCTGTACCGATCCATGGAGTTGTTCTTCCCCAGATGCAGAACTCTATACTGGCCCTTATTGAATTTCATTAAATTTCTCCCCGCCCAGCTCTCCAGTCTGTCTAGGTCACACTGGATGGTAGCACAGCCTTTCAGTCTGTCAGCCACTCCCCCTAGTTCACTCCTAACTATAGTAAATGATGGAAATAAGACTGGAAACGCGTCTGAAAACTACAGTGCTCTCCCTGAGCTCTCTTCAGTGTTGTTATATGGCTTCCATAGACAGCTGGCTCTATTCTTTCACTTTCTTAGGTGTGTTCCTGCTGTAATATTTCTTTTTCAGTAAGCTCCCTTAATAGTCTGCCAGCTCTAAAAGAAACCCACTTACTTACTATTCTTTTACTTTGCTAATAGAGTTTGATGTTTTCTCTAGGAAGAAGAGCTTATTAGCTATCAGCAAGTATTGAACTTCTTACAGATTTTTATTGTTGTTCTACAGTGAAAGTCTGATTTAATTGATTTATGATGTTCCAGGGGATCTCCATTTAGTTTAACTGTCACACAAGATGGAGTAATGATTAGATTTGCCGAGAAGAGGTTCCGATTGCTTTCTTTTTTAGCTGTGTTTTCTTGCATAAAATCAACTTTGAAGACTTTTAAAACAATGAGTCTTCTTGAAGGGCTTGGTAGAACAATATTCTGAACTTAGTGATGTGCAAGCTGTATAAGCATTTTACTTACTGCATGTGAAGAGTCCTGTTGATTTAAACTACACCACTATACCCATCCTGTCTCCGTTTAAGGCTCAGGGCAAACCCCACAGAGCAGGATTCCTTTCGGCCCCCTTCGCCTTCCCTCCCAAGGGATGATACAAAGGGGAATGAGGAAGAAAGTGCCTCACATGAAATTGGAAGTTAAGACTATGAACAAAATTTAATAAGGAACAGAGATAAATAGGGAAAAGGAATATGAAGGGAACAGGGACATACAAACATATACAAAACCAGCTCTCAGATGGGGATGGATTGTGCACAGCACGTGGAGCCAGGTCCAGCTGCACTGAGGGGCGGTCCCAGCAGCACAGCAAAACCCAAACTTCCTGTCCTTTTATAGAGTGTGGCAGGGAAGGGGAGGGAATACCAGCTGCCCTCTGACCCCTCAGGGTCCCAAAGTTACCACTTGTCTGTCCCCCCTCGATTTGTTAACTCTTAAACCACAACACATCCCCTGAAGAATTCAGCCGAAAATACCTGGACTCTAGGAGACTGTGTAGAAGGGCTGGGTTTTGCATAGCAGAAGTGCTTTGTGACACAAACTTTTTAAAGTTACAGAATCTAACAGTATATCTGCTGCAGTATCCCTGAATAACTCCACCCATAACTGAAATACTCAATCAAGAGATACTGCCATTTTAAAACAAC
>VWZK01010799.1:0-111552 GCA_013396935.1 Baryphthengus martii | reverse complement strand
TTTTTTTTTTTTTTTCATTTGAGAATGTTCAGGTTTTGTGTTTTTTTTTGTAATGGAACGTTTAAAAGTTGCAATTTGTCTTTAGATTCTTAAATAACTTTTCCCAGACATTTTGGCTTTTGAGAATAACAACTGGAAAAGATAGGAAAAAAAATATTGATTTAATTTCAAAATTTTCAAATGGAAGTCACAACTACTTTGAACAGTCACAGTTCTGGATGTGGTAGAGAATGGTGTTTGCAGAATCTTACATGCTGTTTTCTGTGCTTTATGAAACTGCAGAGCCAGGGGAACTTTGATCAGGTAGAGTCTTAGAGCTGATGTTTCCAGGATTTGAGGCAGTGCTGAAACATGAGGTTTGAAACTGTCTCCCCAGGTTCTGCAGGGCACAGAAGGAAAACTCATGTGAGAAATGTCTTTTGCACCCTTCATTACTTACTGATGGTTAGAAAAGAATATTTTGAATGGAAAATTTCAACCAGCTCTTATATTAGCCTATATATAGTTATATATAGCCTATATATAGTTAGCCTATTTTACAGACAAGGATTCTCAACAAGACCATAAGAGAGAGACAACATCAGGACATAGTTATTCAGATTCAAATTTGTTTGGAACAGACTTATGACCTATTTTACAAATTCTTATACTGTTAAGTCCTACTCTTCTACATATGTCTGAAAGTTTTTAGGTGATTGCACAGTGATATTGAAATCTTTTTGTCATGCAACATTGTAAAAGTAGTTAGAAAAACAAAAGGAATAGACAATCTCAAAAAGAAGAGGACTGTACTGCATGCTCGTCTTTCTGATTTTAGTAAATGTCTCAATGCAGAAGTGAAAGAGAATCATCTTTCAAAGACAGAAAGAGAGCTTGACAGAAATATAACTGCCCTGACCACAAAGTAGTTGCTTTGTAGCAGTTGTTTAACAAGATATGAGGCTCACACTAGTGAAGTCCATACAAGAGGTTGACAAGTTGTCTAGCAGATACACTTCAAACAGATTAAGAGCAGAAATGGAATGATTCCAATACATTTAACTTAGACCAAATTCCAAGGGAAAATCATGCCAAAATAACGGTATTGGTTTTGCTCAGTGGCACAGTGGACTATTTTGCAGTTCATAAGTGACATATGCTCTTACTCAACTGCTGTGCCCTAGAGGTACTGTGCTGGGTAATAAAGCTATGCATTGATTTGTAACAAAAATCTGTGTCTTTGGTGTTTCAGGGCCTGAAGTTGGTGACCTGAAAGAAAAGAGCAAAAGCGATTTGTTTTACAGCACAAAAGATAGGGAGCCTGCTGTTTGGGGTGGGATAAATTTTATCATTTCGATATTTTTGAAAAGTACTGTTAAGCACTTTGTAAACATGCATTTGAAGAGTTGAAGTAGGTTTAGAGCCTGGCTCACATATTGAGCAGTGTAGCCTTCAATCTGTATTGAAAGAATCTGTCTGGAGAAGGATTGGGATACTATGTGCTCCTCCAAAAAGCAACCAGTCCAGGCCCAAACAGAATGTAAGATTTTATGAATGTGCAACCTGGAACTTACATTTTCAGTATCAACACAGGTTTTTATTTGCACTACCAGGTTATTATCATTTTGCCTGGCCTTTTGTGACATCTTTTCACAAAAGCTGATGACTACAAGCAATTTAGCTGTTGGAACCAGAATATCCAGTAAAACATTTGTTTATGTATTTTATCCTTTCTTATTCAGTGTTTTTAGCAAAATTCCAGTTATCACAGATTTTGCCCAGGGACCTGTAGCAGGACTAATGCATTGAACATTCAAGGCTGAGTTCTATAAAACTCTTGCATGGGAAAGCAATAATGCTTACTAGGATCACCCATCTCAAGTGTAAACCTAATCTAAGCAAATTTTTAGTGTTTTGCTATCTCCACATACTCAAATCTGTCGAGTCTGCTGACCTATGGGTGAGACTTGCTTGGTTGCTTCACTTTTGTTGTCAATAATTTTTACTTGCCTTCATTTGAGACACTACAGGGACAATCTTTCTTGGTCCCCCATGCCAGATAATATCTGTTTCAACTTGTGGCATCATAGGAGTCAAGGAGAACACAAGAACTCTGCCTAGAGTCCCAGCTCAATGGAGGACTTGGGAGATGCATTTTCCCAGCTGTGACTTACTTTTGTGGCATCTTCCTGGTCCCATAACCCTAAGCCCCAGATGTCATCCTCCCACTAAAAGCTCCTACATGACAGTCTGATATATGTTGGAGATGTATGTCTAAGGAAGCTCTGTGATAGCCCTATCTAGATGCGGCTGTCTCCCCTTTGATGGATAGATGATGCTAGGGTTGTGAGTAGTGTAGAAGTATCTGGATTTGAAGACCATAGCTAACAAAGAAGATATGTGAAAGGTATCTAAGGGGTTTCGTATGCATAGACGTCAGTTCACTTCATAAAACCACTGCACAATCCAACATGAAGAACGATCTAACATGGGAGAGGTGGAAAATAAATAAGAAAAATGGGAGGGCTGGAGGCATTAGGTGACAAATGAGGCTGAATTGAAAAACTGGAGACCAGTTTGCCCTATCAGGAATTTTATCTTACGTTGTCGGTTTCTCACTTTGATGAGAACTCAGAGTGAATCCAGACTTAAAAAGAAAATGGAATCTTTACTCAGTGAATCAGTAATCTTTTCTGCTTATCCTGGCCACCTCCTGTGTGGGTTAGACCACATAGTTCATGAAGAGCTCTGAATAGAAACAGTAGATGTGCTCCCACCCGTCTATGAGCCAATGAATAACTGTAAATCCCAGAATAGCTCGCAAAATCAGTTGAGGTTTTCTCTCATTTAGTTTACACAGTGCTCAAGAAAGTATATTTTTCACAACTTTTAAAAAATTGTCTTTAATGAGGTATACATAAGAAAATGTGTGTATATATATGGGCATCGCTACACACAACATGGTAATGCAAAACAACACACGTACAGGCAGAAATACATTGTTACACAGAGTTCCTTTGGACAGAAAAACACATGAAAATTTCAGAATCGAGAACTTCTTTATTTGACTGGACACTCCCCAATTCAATGTTTTGGTTTAGTGGAAGACAGAAGTGAGAGTCTGAAGAGCCACTGAACTACTATCCAACAGAAGGTACTATGGTGTCACCGTCTGTGAGTTTGGTATAGCATAATGTAGTGTGCATAATACTCTGTCAGATGATGTGACTCTGTCCTTGAACTTTTACCAGTTTCTATTGCCTCACACAGTAATGTAATTCTTATTACATGGCCAACACTTAAGAAAAACTTCTCATATCCCTTAAAAAAATAATGTGACCGTTTTAAACATGCAGGCTCTGTCATGAACATACCTCAGCCAATATGCAAAGCAATAGCATTTGATAAAAGGTCATACATTCTCCAGGCTGTTTCAAGACTACTGAAAATGACTTCTCGTGCCAGATATGGTTCTGAATGATACAAGTGATGATACAATTCCCTATATCTCTCAAGATTATTTGAGATGGCTGACCAAAGACTATGGCTGCTAACATTTACCACAAACCTGAGCTCACTGTGGTTTGTGCTTGCCTAAACACTATTTCTGATATGAGGTGAGGCATCCTGTGCTATTCTTGCAAGTTACTGCTGCTGGGGCTTGCTTGCAGAACAGTTCTTGCTAATTGTGTACTGCACTGCTTTTCCTAACAATTGCCTCGTTTAAAAGACACCTTCTAATTCCAACTCCTAAACTCTGCACAACTAAGCACTGCAGATTGCTGAATGAGTGAAAGGTTGCAAATTTGCCTTTCTCTGTGAGATAATGAAACCTCAAAATAGTGCTTGTAAAATAACAGCTCTCTGACTGTTTATGAGATACATAAATTACCACTCATGGTTCATTCTGCAGATTAGCACATTCTACACGTTACTCATTTTCAGTTTTGCTAGGAGGCCTGTAAGAATTCAGTGCTTTA
This sequence comes from Baryphthengus martii, assembly GCA_013396935.1. Taxonomy (NCBI): domain Eukaryota; kingdom Metazoa; phylum Chordata; class Aves; order Coraciiformes; family Momotidae; genus Baryphthengus; species Baryphthengus martii. Next base: position 107,593 of record VWZK01010799.1, on the reverse strand, counting down.
GAAGTACAAGTAATATATTTACTGCATCACTAATCTAATGGTTCTGTTTTCAAAACCTCCCTACAGTGCAACGACCACATTGTGAAGAATTTTGATGTGCTGAAACCAAAACAGTGAGATCTTGACTTCCGGTATTCCTATGTGTGATGAACCTTAACATCACCCAAACAGATTTTTGTGCCAATCATTAAGCATTCAGCATGAGGTTTTCTGAGTAAGTATTATGAACAGGTCACCTAGGCAGGAAATTAGCTAGGACATTAGATTTTCTAGAGCAGGTTATACCACGTGGCTGCTGAGGATGATCTCTGTATGAGCACCACAACAAGTAGGCAGGCAGCTGCTGACAAGCAGACATGAGCCTGCTATCTCTTACTATTGTATTTAGTTACAAGAAAGTGAAATGAACTCTATTAAGTGGCCCATCTTGTTTCCAGTATTAATGTCTGGACTGAGAATCATCTAAAGCAGTTGTCACATCCTGCTAGTGTTTTTCCTACCTTTTTTTTTTTTTTTTTTTTCATAGAAAGGGGGAAAGATTAGGGTTACTTCCCCCTGATTAACTGGTCAGCAAAAACATTTTGTGATGAAGAGCAGCTGTAACATAGTACTCTGATATTGAGGAAATATGCAAGGAAGTTAAAGACATGAATGTCGAGTGAGCTTGTACAGTAGTTCTGTTTATTTTACAAATGCTGCAGGCTTTGAAATCACAGATCATCTCCCTGAGAGTGCTCCCAGGGTCTGGTTGCCAGAGCCTGGGAGACAGGTCTCTGTTTACGAGCAGATGACACCAACAGGAAGCCAGCAAGTATCTCATCTCTCCTGACACCACAGTGGGAGTTTGTGTTCCCTTTAAACCACTCTTCTGAGAAAATGTGGTGACTGACTGAAGGTTTTACTTATTTAGTGTGCTAATGAGGCAAAGCTCTGGACATGCACAGCTGGGTTTGGAGCCCAGCAGTTTGGAAAACTGCATGCTTTTCTGCAGAATCGCTTTTAACCCTAACATCCAGAAGTCTACTGTAAGCAGCACCTCCTGCTAAAACTATTTCTCTAATGATAATGACAGTGTCAGTCCCTTTTGGATTGCAGTTAATGACTTCTGGTTCTGACAGACACGGTCCTCCCTGTTACAGCTCTTCTAGTCTTCATGTCACAGGAATGTTTGTATTTTCTGTGAGGCAGAGAGAGTCTTTCTGCTCTCCTACATCCTTGCCCCATGTCTCTGTATCCTGAACAAATGAAATTACATAAAGCCATGTCTGAATTCACTCATTTCATGCTCTGTTTAGCTATAATGAGAAAAAAACCCATCACACTAGATTTTGGTATTAAATGCATTGCATCTTGGAAGAAGGTACTTACAAACTTCCTTTTAAAAGTCATAGTGGGACTGCTCTTCTCTGTGAAAGGTAAGAAAAACAGAACAATGTTCCCCAGTCTCCATCCGTGTGAGAGCTTAGCGTTTAGGACAGTCATTGAGAGTATGAGGCCCAGGACTTACTGTCAGTGCTCTTTGAGATAATTCAAAATAGGAGCCCACCCTAATCATTAGTATGTGATGCAGGAGCTGAAATTGGGAGTGAGGGAAGACTGTACACATCTCTGTAAAAAAATCAGTCATGATTCTTTAGTGTGCCCTCTTGCACACATCCCTCCCCCAAGAGACAGAAAGGGAGATGGTGAGCTCGTAGCTTGGAGATATGGCACTCACTGAGGTGAAAAATATGGGATCTCATGGCCTTGATTTAAAAGCTGCACATGGATTTTTTGTATTGTTCAGTATTTCTACGGCTAGCCCATACTTGGAGCAAATATTGACAGATTCTTGCTGGCTAATAAGCTGTAAGTCTCTATTCAATGAATGTTGAAATGGTAAGCATTACAACACTTTTCAGAGAGGTGAAAGATGGTTTTGCATTTCCACTGTTCTGAAAAATGCAATAACTTTATCAGAGCCTTTCTAGGATTAATGGCTTAGTTGCAGGCATTTCAATTTGCAAAATAAATAATATCACATCAATGAAAATGAGCAAAACACAAAAAGGACTGGATAAAAAATCCCAAACAAACAGAGCTCTGGAAGCTGATATTAATAGGAACAAAGAGAGAGAGGTAATGAATAATTCATGTAATTGTTTTCAATTTTTTTGTAAAAAGAAACTTCATACATGAGGAAAATGTTTATTGCTCAGGCTTTTCTTTGTTCACTGCTTAAAGGCAGAGGTATAGGGGAGAGCAGTGAAGAAATGAAAAACTCATAAATGTGCATGTGTTTGGAGGGAATCCTTTAAAAACTACTACAACATCTATCTAGTCAAACTGTGACATAGCATTAGTCTCTGTCATGTTTGAATCCCTCACATTTATTAGAGTCTTTCTGAGTCAGAAAACAATTAGGAGATGGAATTGCTCAGATGCAGGATCCAAGGACTAACTTTTCTCACGAGCTAAAAGACTGCAGGGAGAAAATACCATGGTAGATATCAGGCAAACTTCTAATCCCATTGCCCTCCTATAAGCACTACTTAGCTGAAGATGGAGTTATGGCATTATATCTCATTTTTGAAATTTACTTTCAGGGACCACATTATTTTCTTTGAAAAGCCCCATTCTACCAATCTATTTGTATGGATTTTGATTTTCCCGATGCACCTGAACAATGAGAAAGATGAAAGAGGGGAGAATATTCTTCATCTAAACAATTTAGGTATCCAGAAGTAGCGTGCTTCTTCTAAGCAATCTCCATAACCATTGTAGAGAGATGAGCATTTTCAGAGGGATATTCATCCCATGGTTTTTAGGTCTTTGCTTCTCTCTCCGTTAACTCCACATGAAACTTTGGTGACCATTTTACACTAGATGCATAAAGCTGAATGAGAAGAACTCAGGCCTTTGTTAATATCAGATTGCAAGTTAGAAAGTAAAAGTGTTGCACTTTGTGAGAATGTGTCTTATTGTCATTTAAAATCGATTTGATTTTCAGTTGAGTTAAGATGCCTAGAGAAATTTGTTCTGCCCTTGCAGAATCTCCGTTAATTAACTGTTCTAATAAAAGAAATTTGCTGCTTTATGATTTATAACCTGAGATTACTCAGATATGTATTTCTGAGATGATTTTCCCCATAGTCTGTGTCCAGAAGGTTAGTTACTAATATTTTGTGCATCATTAATATGTGCTCAGGCTTTTTAGACAAGTACTGCAAGATCAGAAATTGGCTCTGGATTTCTAATGAACAGTGGGGAACAGGAGTTGTTCTTAATTGTTCTGCCGGAGGTAAGACAAAACCACAGAATATAGATTCCTTTATCACTGACATAAATATTGGACAACCTTTTTTTAAAAAAAAAATTTGCAGTATTGTTCAGGATGTGTTTTGTTATATTAAATTATGTTTTGAATCTGTCAAGCTGTGTACTCTGAATCTTTCAGTAGTCAGGTAACTCAAAAAAGGCTTCAAGATAAAGGCAAACCCTTCCAGGCAACACAGGAGTTGGAGGTAAGAGTTCAGGCTGCAAAGAGAAAGAGGCAAGGAGGTATCAGGAAATCTGTCATGCGTGGCTGGGTGCCTCAAAGCTTGCTCATGATTAAGAATCACTGAACTTGCACAACACAGGAGTTCTTTCATATTACTGGTCAGCACGTGATAAATTAACAGCCTGGATTTGAAAGAATCCTTTATAAAATCCTTAGTCTTCAAAGGCATTCTACCAATAAAATTAACTGCAGCTTTTAAAGCCATGCTTTAGAGCCAGTATCTAGAACTTTTCTTTAGAAAACAAGTCTACAAAAGTCTGCATGGTAATCTCAAAGCAAGATGGTTCCAAAGTAGCATCTGCAGCTAGGTAAATAGTGGTTTTATGTCCAATTTCTGCAGGCAGTTGACAAAAGAGAAATCAAAGCATCTGACTTTTGCAACATAATTTAGCTGGGTATTTCAGCTACATAATCCCCACAGACTTATTGGATAGTCAACAAGAGGAGATGTGTTCTCCTAAGCAACATCTGAGGCTCCTAACTTTTCTCCTGTCTTTGGCCACCTCCCAAAGAATGTCTTGCTCCACTGCCTGGAGAAAAACTGGAGCAACTAGCCATAACAGAGCTGACTAAAGGTAGCACTTAAAGATGACAACTATACATGAGATTTTAATACTAATTTCAGACAAAGTGGTCATGTTGTACTCTCATGTTTTCCTCTGTTCTTCTTGCTTTACGTTGCCCAGACTACTTAGCCCAAGAGTATTTGATTACTCCATCACAGCTGGCTTAAGGCTCCGTTTTCAGACTGTATCTTTATGATATCCATTTGTACAACAGATTCATTATTATTTAATAAGTTTATTGTACTTTCATGTATGCTATATTACCAAGTGAATTCATATATTAGTCAGGCATGTGCTTGCTTTTAATGATCCCTACATTACAAAATTCTTTATAACAGCTAGCTGTGGCATTGCTTGTTAACAACTCATTGCTAATGCTTTTTGTAAAATAAATCCTAAAATAAGTTATTAATGAATTTAGCTGCACCTAGTAATTATTTCATAAATATTAATAAAGAACATGCACACACACATGAACACACACACACACACACACACTTCGTATAAAATTACATTGTGTCCTTAATGGTCCCTTATCAAGTTATCATCAGTTAAATTTATGGTTATTATTCCTTCATGCTTTGTGATAATATAAACCAAAACCTATGTTAGAAAATTGTCATTCACTGAAAGTGGCATAGAAATCCATCCAATTTTTCAAATAAACTGTGGCAAATAGATCTTGATTTAGCAAAAATCTCCTGAATCTACTTCAGAGTGAAAAGGACCAAATAACAAATAACCCAGGCTGTAAAGAAAAAAGACAGCACTGATACTATTCCAATCATCAGGAAAACCCTTGATAACCCAGTTTGGTCAGTGATCTTGTACCTGCTCCACATGAGTTGTAGAATTTGTGACAGAAATACCATCAGTTAATGAAGTGCCTGTTAGTTATCTGCAGTACAGTACAAACAAAACCCCAGAGAATATCATCTCGACAATCTAAACTACAGACAGATGTGATCTGCAGCATGTCCCACCACCCCAGACTCTCAGCCGCCAGTACAAGGATATCGACTGGAGCACTCAGCGGCCTCCTCCCTACACATTTGGCTGGGTTTTCTCCCCATGAGAACCACAGCAAGCAAAGGTCAGGCACAAGATAGGAAAAGTGCTGGCCTGCACCGTATCCAGGATCTGTCCATGGTTTAGATATAGCCTTTGTCACGTAAATAGATCAAATATATAAAACGAAGAGAGGAAACAGCTGTATGAAAAGAAGTAAATTACTTCTTTCATGTAGAGTAAGACATTAATATATTTGACAGTGGTATCCCGAACTGAAGTCCCAAACCTGTGGCTCATCTCCTGAGACATGCAGAATTATTGCCATTACACTAGTATGCACAGTAGGGCAAATTTCAATCCCACAGTGGTATGTAGACAAAGGTAGAATGATAGCTGATTCACAGGTAAACATCATTTTATCAGATGCAAAAGAAGCTTGACTGACATTTTCCAGCATGATTTTTGTAGCACTTTTCATATTCCCTACCACCAAAAGGGGACAGATTAGGTGACAGTAGAAGATGAAAGTATAAAATAATAGTTAATGTTTTCATTCTGCATACAGAGTGCAGATCCCTAAATTCTGCTCAGTCTGAAAGTTGTGCAAATTTTAGTTCCATAGAATGAGAAATAGACCACAGGCAGTCGTAGAAGATTCTGTGTATTTTGTAGAATAGGAAGTAAGGGCAGAACCAAGTACATAAATTTTGAGCTATTTTGCTGTTGCTGCTTTTTAATGTGATAAAATTTAAGCATTCTGGTCACACAAAACCATTTTAATAATTTAGTATTTTTATTTTTTTTTGTCAATCAGACATTTCATACAACCATACTGCGGATAGAATAGAATCATAGAATCATAGAATCATAGAATGGTTTGGGTTGAAAGCGACTTTTAAAGGTCATCTAAGTCCAAATCATCTGTGGCGAGTAAGGATATCTTAGAATCATAGAATCATCAAGGTTGGAAAATAACTGTAAGATCATAAAGTTTGACTGTCAACTCAACGTTATCATGACCACTAAAACACGTACCGAAGTGCCATGTCTATACGTTTTTTTAACACCTCCAGGGATGGTGACCCCACCGCCTCCCTGGGCAGCTTCTTCCAATGCCTTACCACTCTTTCAGTGTAGAATTTTTTCCTAATATCCAATCTAAGCCTCCTCTGGTGCAACTTAAGCCCATTACCTCTCATCCTATCTCTAGTTACTTGGAAGAAGAGACTGACACTCACCTCACTACAATCTCCTTTCTGGTCATTGTAGAGAGCAATAAGGTCTCTTCTCAGCCTCCTCGTCTGCACACTAAACAATCCCAGTTCCCTCAGCCTTTCCTTATAAGACATGTTCTCCAGATCCCTCACCAGCTTTGTTACTGTTCTCTGGACCTGCTCTAGCACCTCAATTTCTTAATCTCCACCACTTGCATAGTAAAGAACTTCTTCCCAACGTCCAATCTAAATCTACATTTCTCTAGTTTAAAACCATTCCCTCTTATCCTATTGCTACATGTCTCTGTACACAGTCCCTTCCCAGCTTTCTTGTAGGCTCCCTTCAGGTACTGGAAGGCCACTATAAGGTCTCCCCAGAGCCTCCTCTTCTCCAGGCTGAACTGCCCCAACTCTCTCAGCCTGTGCTCACAGGAGAGGTGCTCCAGCCCTCTTGTCATCTTTGTGTCCTTTCTCTGGATCCACTCCATCAGGTCCATGTCCTTCTTGTGTTGAGGGCTCCAGAGATGGACACAGTGTTCCAGATGGGTTCTCACCAGAGTAGGGTGGCAGAATCACGTCTCTCAATCTGCTGGCCATGCTTCTTTTGATACAGCCCAGGATGAGATTGGCCTTTTGGGCTTCAAGTTGGCTCATGTCCAGCTTTTCATCCACCAGTACCCCCAAGTCCTTTTCCTCAGGGCTACTCTCAAGTATTGGTAATATTTGACATATATTGGTAATACTGTGAAAGAGCAAGGATCACAGGAAAAAAAAACAAACCACCACAAAAAAAACCAAACAACCAAGCAACCAAAGAGAATTAAAAATGTCATAAAAATTAATTCCACTATTAACAGTCAGGTCCTTGTCACAGCACAGTATACCATTTCCTTTGGAAACATGACAATGTATCATGGGGAATGGACAAGATGATCTAATAGATCTTTTCTATCTCTTTTCTCACATAATCATGTCAATCAACATTACAGAGTCATAGAAATTTATACCTCCCATTGCTTCCAGATTGCATTATTGTACCCTAGTCCTGTTACAGAGATCTAGAAACTGTCTCTGTTTGCTTCACCTAGAGGCATGGTCAGCAGACTTGCAATAAAGGCAGGGACTTGTTTTATTGAATATTAATACCAGAAATTATTGGCCTAACCTTGACTTAAGTGTTCAGATGACACCTATTTTTAGTGGAACTTCGTCTGTTTTCACAGCTGTGTGGGAGACAGAAGAGTCTACACCATGGATATTTCCCACATATTATTCTTCAGATTTCCTAGGCTAATCATTTTTTTTAGGTGGAAATAATGAACAAGCGCATGAAAAAACATAGTCAACATTTTATCTTAATGGTCATAATTTGGAAATACTATTTTTGTTAGCAGATATTGCATTTTAAGGTATTTATCCCTGGTGATTCCAGTGTATGAGTTGGTTATTGTAAATTTCACTGTTCTGTTTAAATGCTACCTATTATTAATAATTTTCGCTACATTTCAATTCCAGAGTATGTAAAAAAATCCCAACCATAAACTGTATCAAGCCTCTGATAAAGTTTCAACATTTTAGTGATGCTTACGATTCTGAAATGTCAACATTTTTTCAGAGAAAGTAGCTGAGTCAGGCCAGAATAATTTTATTAGCTAAAATATGCAGCAAGCAAAATATGAAATCGGGTGTTTGAAGGTATTTGAAAGCAAACTAATCCTACACAGCGACACTTCAATTCTCATAAATGCAACATTGACAAAACAAATCTTCATAATTCTCAAACTTTCTTTACAAGTGACAAATTATCTGAAAATGTAATATACAAAGTGAAAGAGTTAATGTATCTATAGAGTACTTTCCCACAGTAAGCAATATTTGTCTCAGTGCAGTAATTGAAGAAAAATATTTAAATTTTCAACTAGTCTGTGGACAGAATTTTGTCTTCCAGTGTTATCATTAGCAGCTAAAAATGATGATATAGTGTTAAAATTAAAACTATTTAGTTGCAGCATATATTAAAATATTCCTAATAGATTTTGTTATGCAGGAAATGGCTATGTCATCTCATGACTTTGTAGTACCAGAAAAAGAAGTCAGAAAAATTTTATCTCCATGGTTCGAGGCATGTATGATCACAGAGAAAACTGTGCCCTTTTTAAAACAAATAACATGTTTTCTTAGCTAATAAAGGAGGAAATTGCAATAAGTAGAGCTTTTTTTCCTGCAAAATGGGGTCATTTCAGGCACGTGTGAGTCCTGAAAAACATGTTCCATTTCCTGTCAGAATTAATGATGAATATGACTGAATATGGATTACGTTAGGGTACAGTTTTGTTAGTTCTTCACAATTATCTTGTCACTCTCTCTATTTTCACATCTTTATCAACCAAAAAAATAAAGAGTTTTGTTCTTAGGTACTCTATTAGAATAATTTTTATAGCCTTTTCTGTTTGCATGCTGTCTTACTTATGAGAGTCCACCAAGAAATAATACAAAATATCCTGTACATAACCTACAGTGGATGTTATGGCAATGGCTATCTTGGTATTTGTGGGAGTGGGCCTTGAATGATTGAAAGTACAGAAATCCTACTTAGAGCAAGGTCACTATGTGCCTTCTGAGCTGCTTGGTCCTGATCTAATGGAATTAGGGAACTCAAAGGATAATTGTGTCACAAGGGCAATCAACCGTAGGAGATTTAAGTCAGAAATTGAGAGATTTATGACTATCGCAGAAAAAAAAGGATGAGTTTGTGCATTACAGCCAGACCTTAAATGGAATTCACTGAAAGATAGGTGCCTAAGTACAAAAAAGGGTTACAGTGGTCCCCATTCCAGCAACTGCAGAAATGTGCAAATTCACTCAGTGCCACAAAGACTCGTATATATGTAGGCACGTATAGAAAAGTTATAGTCTAAGGAACTAAGCGCCAAAGTGCTGCTTTTACTCTGCTGCAGTTCAGTGAGAAGTCAGAAGGGTATCTAAACTCTCAGACCTGGGAAGGCCTCCTGCAATCAGAAACGGCAGTGATGAGTCCAGTGCAAAGCAGAGCAGCCAGAAGAAGCGCCTGGCAGTATTCACAAAAAGAAGTGAGAGGTGAGGTATTTGAGCCTTGGGGCTTTATCCTGTTGGGAGCAGTTGAAATGCAGATTCCTTTTTGAACCAGAGATCCCATGCCTACCTTGCTGAGTCAGGGCTTGGTCACCTTGCAGTGCTCAGATTGTAGCAAAGGGGAAATGCACATGATTCAGTACTGGTTGTAGCATCTTCTAAATCGGAAAGAGCTAGATGCCAGTCCCTTTTTTCTGGACTGCTAGCATGTTTTTTATTGGTTTAAAAATAAATTTCATGCAGTAGGAACAGAAAAAAAACACTTAACCCACTAGTTTCTAATCTCACTGTTACTATCCTGTAAGTCATAAACTGTTTCTAGCGACTAACAATGCCCAGGGAATTTCTCAGGCACCACATATGTAAAGAAGATCATGTCTATGGTTTTTATGTTATACAATGGTGGTGTTGTGTCTACAGTGCCTGAAGGAAATAGTTCGTGGTGTGAACTCAAATCAAGTTTAGAAAGTGCAGGGAAGCAAAATCATGGCATGCCTGGGAGTGGTCTAACAACTGAGCAATGAAGGTGACCAAATTCCAGCATGTGGAATGCTCCCTTCCACTGTTTAACTTCCTTCTATATTCATAGCCAGGGAGCTATGTATATAGGCTCTACCTCATTCATGGGTGAAACAAATAGCGAAGCTCAAACAGTGAATACTGTTTGTAATCAAGAGAAAAAGCTTTTTTTTTTTTTTTTAATAGAATATATGATGACTTGTATGAATAAAAAAGAAGCTCAGCTTTTTTTAAAAAAGGAAGAAGTTATGTATCACTGAAAGTCAGTGGGGCACTGTCTCTAACAGAGAAATTTTAAAGGTTTTCAGGTGAATTAAAAAACCTCAATAGACAAAAACATAGATTTTCAGAGAGTTTTTGGTATCTAACTCTCTTTTATTTCAAAGTTGAGAAAGATGCCATGAAGTATAATTTTGATGTTTAGACCTAAACACTTTACAAGTCTGGTCCCTTGACACTTCAAATGTCTTGTTTATTGCCTATTAACACTTAAAACTGCAAATATATTTTACATTCAAGTCTTACCTGGCATCATTTATTCAGCAAGAAATCAACCCTGAAATGTGGTGACTGTTGAAATGAAACCTCTGATTCATTTAATGTCATGATCTATTTGTTGAAAATATTGGTCACCTTTCATTAGTGCTAAATTTCTCTTTAGATTCTTATTTTCTGTCTATTTCTGTGGAACACTTCATATGATGCCTATTTACTTGTATCTGAAAAAATAAAAGTTTAATCCACTCCGTACAAAATTAGTCATACTAATACTTGGATAATGATAGGATTTGAAATGCATTTTAAGTTGTGTTTTAATAATCCACAGTAAATTATTTTTTAAACTTGTCATCTACTAACTCTGATACTTCTAAGTAAAGTTTCTGTACTGCTTTGTTGCTTTTAGTCAATTCTCCACTTGTCAGGTTTGGTATCAGACATAGAAGGCTGTATTGAGTCACTGCTCATTTGAGTGTTAAAATTCAATTTACAGTTGCACAGATGTTCTGAGATCCTTTGAATTTAATGAGGATGACTCACACAGATGAGTAAAGAGGATGGACTTTGAGTCCTCTAATGCTTTCTGAGATCAATGCATTCCAGGTGAAAATCATTCAGCTCAATCCATGCTATCATCCTGTATTGCCCATTATCTTTGCCCTCTTTCCTTGTCTTGCTGCTTAAAATAGGTGTATTTTGAAATGAACAGGTTTTAGTGACCATTACCTGACTTGCAGTAATGACATGACATTTCCTGCCTTATTTCTACATTCCCCTACTAATGGCCTGTATTGGTCCTTGAAAAGTTTTGTTATATTAAAGTTATTCTTTATATAGAGAGGAGTCTATTATGCCCATAATGCTACTTTGTTAGTAAAAGTAGATTATTTTCAAATATAGAGTTAATAATTTTGTTTTTTAAAAAAGAACAATTAAATGTAGCTTTAAGTAAATCCTTTTTTGTGCATATGAATTTGAAATAGCAAAATATTAGGACAAACATATACTGCTTACATCAGTATAGTCTCACTTGGATTTGTGACTCTGTGTGAAGCATCACCACACAATCAGAAATTCTACTGCGGAATATGTGTTATAAGAAAGATTTGAGAAACTGCATGACAATGATTTACATGAACAGAGACTGAATAATAAAAAGAAGATAAAATAAAGTATATCAAAGCGCATGAAATGATGCATGTGGAAAGAAGTTGGATCAAGACTTTGTCTCCTCATCAAACTATGGAGAGACAAATTATGGATTTAGTGAAAACTGAAGAGAAATTAGAATAAGAAGGGATGAAATTAGGACATACAGTAACTGTGCTTCTTGGAACTCATTGTCTCAAGATGTTTTTAAGGCCAAGAATTTCACAAGTGGTGAGGAAGAATCAAGTATCACAAGAATTTTTTAGAGCTGTAGTACAAAGCTTTAGAAAAGAAAGTTATACTTCAGAGTTTAATCCAAATTTTAACTATCGTGTTGAAGAGAAGTGGAAGCATTAGGATTTACTTTCATTACCCTGTGTTAGTCTAGTACCTCTAACCATCTGGTACTGATTATAGTCAGAGACAGAATCTTGGACTAGCTGGACCTTCATGTTTGAGAAAAATGGCAAATCCACCACCTAGTTTTTTAACAGCAATTTCTGGATATTATAAGCTGTTTCAGAGCACCTCTTGCATGACTATCCCTCTGTCTCATCCCTCCCTAGGGGGAAAGAATTCTTTCTTTCTGGAGGTATAGAGATGCCTCGATAGCAAAGCTGTGTAGTCCCGCTTCCAGGAGAGGCAGATACACCCATGGAACTGTACAGTAACCACCAGAGCAATCTGGCCTTTACAAGTAGTAAAGGGAAGAGCAGGGCCAGATGGATCTCTTTACCCGTCTCTTCCCCTTTAATGGACCTTGTTATTTCAAACATATGTCTATGTGTGTGTGTCTGTGTATGTGTTTGTGTGTGTGTATGTCTGCAGGTATGTTTCTGTGTGTGTGTGTGCCTGTTTGTGTGTGATGGGAGGTGGGGGATGCTGGTAGGTTGAAACCAGATATAACCTTGAGAAACAGTTTTATTAAAATCATACTCTCAAAAAACCAAAAATTCCATTTACATTTTGTGAGAGGGTATCCTTTGTTTTGTAAGGATATCTGCTGTCTGGCATATTCAAACAACATAAAGAGAGCTGAAATCAACAGAAACTGAGCCCAAAAAAGGCAATATCAATAGCTAGAATGAGGATGACTACTTATTAAAATCTTCTTAGAAAGGGTTCACTAAGGGGCACCTTCATAGCATATGGGTTAACATCCCCTTTTCCTGTCTACAGATTTGCATTACCAACACTTATCACAGTGTCTTATTCTTACCGGTTTCATTCTGGCTAGTATCCAAGGTAGTCTAAAAATAAGTTTTAGCTGGCTATATTTCAGCCTCAGGTTGATGAAGGATTTATTGATATTACAGTTTGTGCCACAACTTAATTATCACTGTGATGTGATGTGTTTGTGTTTGAGAGAGGCAGAGAAAAAGGTTGGTGGTTTTTTTTTGTTTTTTTCACCATCTTAGACATGCTGAGGAAACCTTGTTGCTTTTTTCTGTCTCAGAGTCCCTCATGACCTGTCTTTCTCATTATGGCTTCACTGCAAGCAAGTAGGTTAGAGAGTAATTTCTGCAATTCAGATGAGTTTGTGCTCAGATTTTGAGAAAATGTCTTTATCAAAAGAGTGTGTAAGATACCTTCAAAGAGTACAGAAATGCACAGAATGTGCCCGTCAAGGATGAGGTGAGTTTTCATCATTTTACAGCACCTTATAGTTGCACCCCAGAGTCTGAACTGGGCAAGGAACAAAAATGGCTTCACCACAGGTTAAATCTGTTGTGAAAGACATCTACATTGGTAAGAGGCTGTTAGTTGTCTGGGAACCCAGAATCCTTGCTAGTCTTTGAAGCATGGGAGCATGCAGTTGCCAGCAGTGCTCCTCCCCTTCCCTCTATGCCAAGCAAATACAGTAATGCCACTTCAGAATGCCCTACACTGCTCCTGTGACCTTCCTTTTACGTTTTTTTGCTCCTTTCACACAAAAGCGCAGGCAGGTGGTTCCAAAAAAGGCTTTATACTCAACCTATTGGTGCATTTACCAGATGCCCTAGAGTAATGAATATTGAGCCTCCGTAAAACATTGATATTAAATATGCCGGTCCTGTAATGACCATGATACTCTACATCATGGAGTTAAACAGAAGCCTGAATTATAGTAATGTTTAATATTGGATTTTTTAGGATATTGGAAAGACATACATAAAAGTAATTATGCTGTACTAAGAACATTGGTAGAGATTTTAACTTTAGTCCACAATCCTGCTTGTGAATTTCATGTGCAGTCTAGAGAAAATGAATCATTGGTCTACTAATGATTGTGTTTATATTTACTAAAAAGAATAATCTTTTATTATACAAGAGAAAAGACACTTACTTTGCCTCCTCACTAGAAGCAAAGTCAATTTTGGGTTAATTTTTTGTTTTATGCTGCTGTTTTTTGATGGTGTAAGCAACCTCTTTTATTTTTCCCGTTAGGAACAGAAGTTATAGCGTTCTAAATTCAGTTTGTTGTTATATTCTCATGTGTTCTCCTTTTTTTTCTAGGGCTTTGATAGTGTGAATCATTCCTGGCTCGTATAGACAAAGTATTTCAAGCCTGAAAGGTAGTGTTTCCTAAGTTCAAAAGAATGTCAGATGCACATTTCAGAAGGTGTTGAGTCTATCTCAGGATTGGCACAAGTGGCTTTTCATTTACTACTTTGGTGCTGGATTTCACTAGGTTTTGTGGCAATTAATGTGAACGTATTCTTGTTCGTGCTTAGCGTGTATAAACTAGGCAGTGGCCCTTCTTCAGGTACTCTGGATATTTTCTAAGATTTTTCAGTGCAGTATCTATGCTAGCAACTTAACCAGTTCCAGGGCCTAGGCACTATCTGCATACTCATATTATGTTTCCCAGGATGGCTTTGACCTGAGCTATCTAATGTTCCTCTAAACAATTCCCAGGAGCCGGCACAGGCTGGGGACTATTTCCAGCAGGCTCCCCAAAGGCATCTACCCTCTTTGGAAGCACAGAATGGGCATGTCTGGGCCATGCTGCTGATCTCAGAGCCAAGGAAAGGTCCTGACACTGTTAAATTTAGCAGTATAGATGAAAAGTCTGTGACCAAGAGCATAAGAACCCCACGAAACACTAATCCTAACTTAATAGCTCAGACAATCTTGGGAAGGTTCCAGAAGTACATGCACAGTTTCCTTTGTATTAAGAAAAATAAGCATTGCATGATATTTGATAAATTTCCCCCTTCCCCTTTATGTGCCTGACCCACTAGCGTGTAAGGTCAGGTTATCTCTTGCTGCTCTCTGTCTGTCCCCATGACTACAGTATTTGAATTTCAGCAGTGTGTGCTTAGTGCCTTGCAGAGATGCTAGCTGGGGTCCTGGAAAGAGGAGAGCTGCGTCAGCAGGGCACGGTGCCCAGACTGATTAGTTCTGCCATGTTGATGCAGCTATGCTGCTTCGTGTTCCACAGCGAGGACGTTTGGAGACATCTGAGATATTGTTGCATTGCATAGACATAAGGACAAACAAGCTGCTACTCAAAAATGCAAATGTACACAGCATGGAAAATAAAGTTATACATATCCCAGTTTTACACGTACTGTGCTTATGTTTCAGAGTACAAAGGGAGAGTCAGAAATGGCTGTTGCACACAGTTCAGCTTGCCTAAATCTCCAAAATTAATTTCAAATCAATATAATTTTCGTCTACCGTAGTGTGGCTGTTTGCTTTACCAGCCAGAGTTTTGCACACTGATGCATATTAGTGCTCACTGTCCAATATGGATTAAAGATCATGAGGGAAACAGAGGCTCGGGTCTGTATTCCCAAAGAAGGCATCTAATTCTGCAGTCCCTTAAGGTACCTATAAAGTACAGATACTATAATTCCAGTAGAAGATACTGGGAACTCTGGCTGAAATATGTCTCCCTGACAACAGTGGCCCATCAAACCAGGAGGTAAGGGCCAGTCTATCTGCCCTAGGAGCAGATGAAGCCAATGTGCCCATTGCTTTTGAATGCCTAGTGTGCCACCTTGCTACAGCTGTGCTCAAGACACCCGCTCTTTAGTCCTGGATCCTGACTGAATCATGGGATCCTTCCATGAAGTACTAAGTCCTGGGCTTCCTATATTGGCCTTGGACCTTTTCAGTGGCTGTCATTTGACTCAGACGTAATCTGAAGGAAGGCAAAAATATGTTTAAACTATTGCTGTCTCTCATGCCAAAATTTAAGTTCATTGCTTCAAATTCATTGTGAGTTCTACAAGATAGTTAATTTGTACCTTATCTGGTTATGATAATTTAAGATTGTTTATTATGGTCATTTTGATTTCATGTTAAAAGGTTTCTGTAGAATCAGACAACTTGTTTCTGCCCTCTTTTAGCTAGAATTCAGACACAAAACAAATGGTCAGGCGTTTGTCACAAGTAAGGGAATTGAAATCATCTGCACTGGGATGTTGGGAAGGAGGGATGGAAGAAGGAGGGCAGCAGATGCTGATATTGTAGTAACTTACTTTGCTGGCAGTAGGTCTATGGTAGGAGATTTTCTGTTTCTTCAGATGCTTATTCCCACCTTCACAGAGCATTTCTTGCCAAACCAGCTGCTATTCTAATTATAGCAATCTTTTACTTTCCCCCACCTCTCCCTGAAAATGATTACTAGATGTGTTCACTAGGAAAAATTAGCAACCTTACTTCAACTTTTGCCTTCCTAAACTATGGTAATTAGCTCAGCTTTCTTTCCAGCCCATGTCTAGGCACAGGTTTTATCTTGCCTGTATACTTCTGAGTTGTGCCTAACCTTCTGGATCCTTCAGGTTCTAACAGACTCAGATACCCTGATCTGGACACTCCACCACCATGCCTGGAAAAAATTTTGGCTTGACTGTCTTTCCCAAAGCTATGTGGTATTTCAGAATAGGGCAATACTTCCGAGATACTCTCCCTTTTCTTCTGAAGCTTGCTTGCTTTTCTCATCTGTTATCCTCTGCTCTTTGAAATAAACCCAGGACCATAAGATCATGTAGTGACTCAGATCTGTGATACATGATGAGTTCCGTTTAACTTAGATAGCTGAGCACAGCTGGAATAATGCAATAGGACTAGATGTGCTTGTGAGTGTTCGTAAGAAGAGAATTGTTTTAAAAATTGAGAAAGAAGCTGTATTATATTGCATATGGCCTGTCAGGATTCATTTTTAGAGTATCTGTCAAAAGCCTCACATTATTTCATAGAACCAAGGGAAATATCCAGAGTGGGAGTGGAGGGGAGTAAAAAGAAATCAAATTCACTATTCCACACAGTATTGCAGACCCATCATAAAGTTATATTATAGTCTCCCATTCTGAGACTTCAGATAATTCCATTAACCTCCAAACTGCTTTTGTCTCTGGAATTTTCATTTGAGATAACCTTCACTGAGATTTTACATTTCACTGATTGTTAGAAGTCAGAGCTGTTTACAGTATTATGTTTGAGTGAGCTAACTTGATTTGCAGCATATGTTAGGTATACCCCCAAACCATTGTTTTGAGGCCAGTAGCAAGATTAAGGTACTAAGGGCTGGTGAAGCTTTTATTAAAGGAATAGTGCTGGAAAGGGTTCCATCGGTTTGAGTACGTAGGCATAATTTAGCTACTAAAAAAATCTAAACCAACAGAGAGCAAGATTCTGATCTTAATTAAAATGAAGTAAATCCAAAGCAGCTTTTTTGCACATGAATAAATAGTCTGAACTGACATTTCTATTAACTGAGATGAGATTCTGTCTTAGTAAATATGAATTTACTTCAACATTTGATCTAATATTTGCTGTTATCTGTGGCTTTTTTTTTTTGCTTTAGCAAAAGAATGTTCTCTGTTGTGAATCACTCACCATGAGACCTCGCTCCTTAGAGACATCTGCCCAGAGAGATCTCACTTTATTCTTGCAAACACTAAGTGGAAAACAGGAACCCTAAGGTGAGCTCACTGAGCATATGTTTTCCCCAGGGAAATGTGTAATCATCAGAAAGACTGAGATCTGAGTTTCTGAACCATTAGCTAAAATAATTTACACAAGAAACATTTTCTTAAAAATCTTTTCCCGTCCTCTCACATTTAATATTTTTTTTTTCTTGCTGTAGTTAGAGGGCACTGTATTCCTTCAAAGCTTTTAGGCTGCTAGTAGATTACATTATAAAGGTAATGTGACTATGCTGCACAGTAGAGCTGGATTGATTGGCATGAAATGTAAACCTATCAAAAAAGAAAATCAAGCAGGCTGATAGCTCTGCTGTCAAGGCAGATTTATTTTTCATAGCAGCCTTGGCAGTCCCACTGCCTGAGATTAAAAAGCTAAAATTCTGTTGTGATCATTGCAAGGATCTTCAGTTAGCATGAAAATTTTCCATTAAAATTTGTTTTGAATAAGAGCTGAATTTTTGAAAACCCCAAACTTTCTTCAGTTCCTTTGAAAATGTTGAGAACTTTAATAGAAATTGAGAATATCTGTCTCTTCACCCCAAGCCCAGTAAAATCCCTCCAATGTCTCTCAAATATCACTACCAACATTGCTATGTATTTAGTACATGATTTTCAAAATTCCTCATTCCCCTTCATGCTAGTGTGACAATAGTGATTTTATGCTCTTCTCTTGACTTGCACCCCACAATGAAACAGGCACTGCACTCCAAATTCATTCTTATGAATATTCCTTCTGGCTTCCACCTTTTATAGAGAAACTGTAGGATTTTCATTTTCCTGGCATGCCTTTAGGGTTGAGGTGTCCCTCTTTCACCCATTTTGTGGAGGTACTTTACCTACAGACTGTCTAGCTCATACATACTGCTTTCCATCAGCATACTAAGATTTTCTAAAGGAATTGGATCAAGCTCTGTGTTACATGGATTGCTAAAACTTCTCTTAAGCCTCCAGAAATGCTTTTAAATGACCAATATCCACCCATTGCTTGCCCAAAACTGGAATGGCAACATTTGGTCACCGTTCAAAACTGAAGTCATGGATGTCCACATAATGATGTAGGAATGCAAAAATATTTCAAGATCATGAAAGAAAATCAGTTCCAAAAATCAAAAATCTTTAAAGAAACCTCCTATCTTCTATCTGGACAGTCTTAGACATTACTTAAACTCTCAGTATCACTTAGAGCAGGGTAAAAGTGGGGACCTAGGACCAAAACAACCAAAGCCAGAGTAGAGGACAAATATGGGAGCATTCACTCCAGCTATGTATAATCCACTGGAGATTCTGATAGTACCCTGGTATTATCTAACCATCAGTTTATTATTGTGGACAACAGATGTTCTCCTTGTCTGGAAAAGTCAAAGTCTGTAGCTGGGACACAAGATCAGGGGAAAGGCTGTTTAAATTACCTATGGTACAACCCTGAAAGAAACAAAGTAGTTCAGCAAATAGTTACTATGCCATTTTCACAAACGTCTGTGGTGTTACAGAAGAACATTTGCTTGTCCCCCTCATCTTGAGAGCAGTACAGAATAGGAAGTTAGAATGCCTGCACATAACAATTTCATATGGATAAAATAAGATTTCCAAGAAGATTTTTACTAAGTACTTTCTAAGCAGCATTTTTTTTTTCTAAAGTGCCTATTATTTTAAAATATTCCGTATATATTTAACCTCCTCTACTGTTAAGACCATCAGGGAGACATATTGGCAGTCCATTGTGGTGGCAGAGGAGGCGGTAACTGAGCTCTTAACATTAAAATACTGACTGCTTTCTAGGCAGGCTTATTGTACAGTGAAATTTAAAGTGTGTTTCATAGTGTTTTGTAATTAACCTCATGCCAGGACAAAATTCAAGATCCACCACTTGAAGGCATGCCTATGTAGGCCTGCCTGCTAACACAGAACGTATAATGTAATTTGGTTGGTTATGTTAATGAGATAGAAAATGCTGAATTTTGAGTTGGTGTCATGTATCCTGTTTTATGCTTGACATATTTCAAAATTAAAAAATCCTTGAAGTTCAGAAAAAGGTAAACAATTAATTTTTGTAATTAAAAAAAAAAAAAAAGAGAGAAAAAACCCAGTCATTCTTGATCAACCTTCAGCAATTCTGAGCTATAGCAAGGAAAATAAAGGAGATAGAGGCTCTGGTGAAGAGAGACAAGCGTGAGTTCGGGAGATGAAAGTCGCTATTCTTCCTGAATTTATGAAATCTCAGTTTATTCTTTTCAGTCTCGTTTTGAAAGACAAGGATCATGTCTGCTTTTCAACTACAGCTGGATTTCGATTGTTTCAGTTGCCTTCTGAACCTATGAGAAAGCTTGTGATTTAGAGAAGACCTGGAAATAGGCAGTAGATAACAGTTCTGAGCAGTTTTTCCAAAGTGTTCTGGCATCTGTACATTTGTTAGATGTCATTAGGAACCTAGTTAGGTGAGAGATATACTATTCCCCTGCAGCGTTTGCTATGCGCATTAACAAATCTGTAGTTAGGCACAACCAATGTGTCAGAGTCTCAGTTGTTTTATGTACAGTGGTGTAGCTGCATGAACTCTAGTGAAGCTGTAATAATTTATACCAGCTGACAATCTGAACATAACATTCTATGTATTTGAACAGCTCCACACATCTTGCTTTTGGATGGGCCATTTACAAGGGAAGTGCACACTGCTGAAGATCCACAAAACTTATTGCCCATGGTATTTTTGCTTATATGTCCCTTTGTTATATTATCCACAAGTAATTTGGGGCATGAAATTTTTGTCTAAGTATTTATCTAAATAATGCAGGAAAGTAACCTAAAATCTGCATCCACCTACAGTCCAATATTCTTAGTGATAAGATAGAATAAGACAGGTGGATATCTCAAGACAAAGAAATTATGAAGGCCAAAACCAATGCTCAAAACTAACTACTACCACTTAGTCATAAGCCCTCAATAATTATTGCTTAGGGAAACATAATCTCTATTTAAAAACAACTTGAATGGGCTCTGCAGTTAGAATAGATTTATTCTATATTGCCCTTTACTATGTCCTCACCCTGTGAGCAATTCAGAGTTGTGCTGACCTGATTTCTCTGTCAACAGATTTGTTAAAACTGACCTTTCCTTTTTATTCTTCTTCAGAATTCTTTGTAGCTTTTATCTAATCTTAGTTTGTATGAATGGCTACTCACACTAGTCAAAACAAGGCATTCCATCACATGTATGAATAATACACAGAGAATTACCTGTGACCACGTAGACAGTCTTGTGCACAGTTGCAGTTCCAAAACTGTAATTACTCTGTTTTAGAAGCTGCAATACATACTTGCAAGAATTTTCTTGTGTTGGGAAGAGACAATATCAATGACAAGTCTTGAATAATGCATGTGAGATGGATTTTTGGAAGCACTTCTGGTAGAATCTTTGCCTTCTGAAAATACCAGTCACATAAAGAGATTGTTTTTTGTTTGTTTGTTTTTAACTGTAAATTTTTACATGATACCTTCCAAAATAGATACTATGTGCTGTATTGTGATATAATTCCTGCTTGATAGAAAAGACAGTCTTCTCTAGTCAATATAATCATTATATAACTGAGTGCAGTTCTGCTTAAAATTAAGAAGCAATGTGTTTCTCATGTAGCATTCAAGCCTCTACATCACTGTTGAGTTCATGTTTTCCAGGGAAGCCTTTGCATAGTGACTGCATATAGGTTTGACAGTAATTGCATTACAATATAGGTCTAGAATCTTACTCTCTTTAATACTTTATCATTCAGGAGAAGATTCACTAACTGATTTTGAAGATGTTGATATATTGAACTACGATTAATATCTTATTAGAGGTTAACGTATTTTCATACCTGATTATATAGTTAGTCTCAATTTTCTTGCTTTTACTGTAACAAGTTCTGATTTCAGTTTCTCACTGAAGACTTAATTCTGCAAGAACCTGATTGCTTTGATCTGGTACAGTGGAGCATGTAAATACCTGTCCAACTTAGGTATGTAAGGAGCTGATTAAAATACATGGGATACTCACATGTTTAAACTGAAGGGAAAATTTAGTTAACAAACTTGGGACCTCAGCCATCCAAGTCTGAGTTCTGTCACACTTGAGAGAGGATTAGCAGCAACATAGAAAATGTGATGTCCAAAAAGATGTAGAAATGTCTACTCAGAAGGTAGAGGAGGGAACCCTATAAAGACATAATAGACTTTACAGAAAAACAACAAACCAACCAACCACACCACCAACAAATTGTTTTCCATTTCTATAGGGGATATGACAGGGCTTAAAATTACAGGACTTAGGTCAGATATTAGGAAACCTTTATACATAGGAAATAGTGATGTGCTGGAATTGTCATGGCAGTCTGTGGAATTTCAGTTAAAGGAGGTTTTTGAGAAACAGGTTAAAGAACTATCAGCTAAAAATGGCTGAGGTATTACTGATGAAGGCCTGGAAGATCAGCATAGATTAGGTAAACTAAGAGATCTCTTCAGAACCTACTTTCTATATTTTTCCTGTAATAAATTGAAGAAGCAGAGTTAAATGACTACATACTTTAACCCATCTGCCTTTATCCTCCTCTGTAAAGGAGAATACAAGCATTTGCCCAACCACTGAGGCATTCTGTGAGGGTAAATGCAACAAGGGTTGTTAGCCAGTCAGAGGCAATGGCACTAAGTAGGGAGCTGGAAAAGATAGATAGCACAGGCTGGAAAACTTCAGCAGATTTGGCCAGAGTGCTTGGACTGAAACTCTGTTATCAGCATCCCTTGGGCTGCCAAGCTTTCAGTGACAGCAGAATCTAAACACTCCTTTCATTGACTGCTGACTCATTTCTATGTGAATTGAATCAGCAGTTCCTAGATCAAGAATCAAAATGTAAAAGTTCCAAATTCTGCAACTACTTCCACATGAAGCTTAATCTACTTGAGTAGAACTGTTAAATGTGGCTATTCTGATACGTAAAGATAATGACAGATATAATTGTTTGCAGCACAAAAGCCTCTCCAGGTTGTATCCAAAACATCCTGCAATTGGGTGATAGTTTTTGATCCACAAAAATAAATGGTTTCTTTATCATTTTAATAGTTAAAAATAAAACAGAATAGCGTTCTCTGTGGAGCAGACAAATGTGGATAGACTTCTGGAGTACATTACAGCACCTTCACAGATCCTGCAACACTGGAAGATTTAAATAATTGCTTTATATAATGATGTCTATTAAAGCTCCACATTCTTACATGTTTCAGTACTTGGCATGTAAAACTAAGACACCTGTTTCTTCACTCACAATATTAACTTGTCAAAGCGCAGAGATTTTTCTCTGTTAAAATACTTGAAACTGATAAACTGTGCAGACTTTATGTTGTTTGATAATGGGCTAATTTGGTCAGCCAGGAAAAGCACCATTTGAATACATCTATTTTCTTTAAATAGATGAATTGTGGAATTTTTCTGTCCTTTATCACAGCTAACATCTAGAAGTTAGCTAGCTGTGTTTGAATGAGTCACTCATAGGCGAGGGACAAAAATGAGGGGAAGTCAATGGAATGTTCAGCTAAGACAGGTCAGATGAAATTATCTGTCTCATTGAAAAGCTCAAACTGGATTTGCAAAGAAGTACAGCTACAGAGTTTTGTATATGTTTTGCAAATTGCCATAGAAAGATATAAAATGTGAAAAAAAAAATGTTTTGTGTATGGAGTTGCCAGATTTTAACTGTTTGTCCTTCGAAATTTTTGAAGAAGAGATTATGCTGTGAATCTATATAGAAAGAGATTTCCACTATCTTTCCCACTGACCTGGTCTCTCAGTAGTGTTTCAATATACAGGATAGTACAGTCACCTCTGCAAATGCACATCAGGCATGTAAGTGTACGTAGCTGGCAGGGTATAAGAAAGTGAGATGAGCTTTTGTGTAAGAGACTGCACATTAATGGTTCTGAACTTTGACCTTTAAAGGAAATAATTGTAAGATTTTGTATGCTGGCCATAGTAGTTGCTCATGGGCACATATAAAGCTAAGTTTTGGTCCTGATCTCTACTGCAAATTTTTAGAGATGGAGAAGATGAAAGAGGCCAACGTGGCTTTAATGAGGGTCTTGTCTGGAAAACATCAAGTACTCTTCTGTTTCCAGGTTTTGAAAGGCTTAAAATGTCCTTCATTCATTTCCTAGTGCATCATGAAACAGTACATATCAGTTTTATCCTTGTAAGTACCAATTTCAGGCAACGATTACAGATTTTATGAAAGTCGAAGAGAGGAATTTCTTAGTAGAAAGCTCTATCACTCTTCAAATAGCCTCTATGGGATGTTGATTCTTTTCTTACTGATTTTGTTTTCTTATGAAATAAGACCAAATACACTATCTTACACTATTTATAGAACAGAACATTAAAATCCAAGATGGATACTTGAACCAAGCCTGGAGAAGTAAGGATACAAACTTTCAAATACAGTTTCATAAATTTATAATATAGGAAATATCAACAATATTGACCTCTGGATCTCAATTTCATACTTTTCTTAACATTTACAGTGCAGTGACACTTAATCTATAATGTAATTTACTATTTTTGTACAATAAAAATCCTTTATATTTTGTAGGTTGCATTGCTAGATGAAGTGAGAAAGAATAGCTGATTTTCAATATTTTTAAAGATTAAGACAGTCATTAAGTGAATAAATATAATCAGAGTTATATAATTATATAATGAGCCAAGTGATATAAATTATCTAATAATCTAAATGTGAGAACCCAGTTCAGGAATTTAGAAATTCATGTTTGCTGTTCCTGGCTTTTTCAAGATACTGACATCAGGCACTGAAGTCTGGAGATCTTATAGGAGAAATTCAGTCCTATACTTAAAACATTTTAATTAAGGAATTTGTTATAGGCACATGTTTTTAGTAAGTATGTAATTTTAGAGTCATTACAGTATATAATTACAATATAGTTAGTGAATCTAGATTCTAAAAATACACATTCTAAAGATGAGATTGAGATTAAGTAATTACACAGGAGGTTACTGTACAGTCTATATTAATTAGTGGTATTTACTTGCATAAAATATGATGTAGTTTCATTAAATTGTAATTTCAGTATAAAACTATAATATGTGTACCTGAATTATCATTATTAAAATTGTCAATAATAAATTTCTTTAAGGCATTCTCCTTAGCCTAATGGTGTTCGTTGTGCCATAGATACAGTGCTCAACATTTCTATCAGCTTTCTTTTCTCCAATGTAATCACTTCAGTCGGAGTCCACTGCCAAGTCTCAGCCTGTGATAAGGTCCTGATGAAAAATTTCAAAGACTATGTGCATAATCACATTAATAGTTGATGTCTTTGAATTTAAGTTTTTTCCTGCTCTGCGAAACGGTGAAGCTTATTTTTCTCATTCCTAGGGAATGAAGCCATCCTATGCTGCCAATGCCAGCCTCAAATGCCTCTAGTGTGCGATATTGTCAACATGCAGCTGCCTCTGGTTGCCACAACTTGTAAGTTGTAACCATTGTAACTTGTACCCAGCTCTACGTAATATTTTGGTACTCGTTGCTTACGGATCCCTAAATCAAATGGAAATTTTAAACCAAGATATGGTACTGGATATGCAATGAATCCAGTGTAATCTCCATGCATGATGTAAGGATGCTGTACTAATTGTAATAGAGAGGTCTGCAGATGGAGCACGATTCCAGCTGCATCGTTCCAAGCTCTGGCACATCATTTAAGTCTAGCATGGAACAAGCATCACAGAGCTTTGTCCAAATGTGCAGTGGTCATTTGCCTGAGTGTTTTAGATGTCCCAAAATCTCTGAAAAATGTGCTGCATCTGCAGTTACTAATAGAAGGAGGAGAAGGGGTGAAATCTCCTTTCTCCTCCCAGTTTCCTTCCCTGACAGCAGCCAGGCAAATGCTCACCCCACAAGTAACAGTATTTGCAAACTGAACTGCTGTTTCTGCTTTGCTCAGTTACAATTTATGCTTTTGTGTAACCATATTCTAGAATCTGAAGTAGCATCTGATAAATACTAAGCTTCATGATTTTGTGGTTCAACACAAGTTTCAAACTATGAAGTGAATGTAACCTACCTCATGACAGCTGCTAACATCCTTAGGCAATCTGAAGAAATAGTATAGGAGCTGGGAGAGTGATTTAACATCATATCAATTAGTAAGATCAATATTATCTGGAAAAGTTATATGGATAGTGGTCATTTTGTACCTCTTTTTAAGCAAAATATCAAAGTTATTTCCTTTGATACAGGCAGAAGCAGGTTTTAACAGGGAGGAGTGGTCTTCTGTTTGCCATAAAGGATGATTATATTCAAGATGAAAAAGTTCAATCTGTCCTTCTTTCTCTATTTTTAAAACCATGCTGGTTCTTGTGTAGAACACAGGGCCTGGTGTAGCAGAAATTGAGTTAATGAAGTAATTCCAATTGATTTCAATGGATGTTGGACTGATGCCCAAAAGAGGGGGGGAAAGTATTTTCTCTAGAAGCAATAGTCTCATCTGCTTTCACACCACCAAAATTTATAGTCACTTTCCCCATTTTTTTAGGGGGAAACAAAACTGAATCAAAACTACCAAAAATCTTCCATTCCTTATTCACATGTTCTCTCAATGGCTTAGTGTACTTTTTAAAAAAAATCTACAGCTTGCTGGAAAAAGTTTGGTCAAAAAGCAACATTCTAACATAAAAATCAATGACATAGGGATACTCTGTCATGGACAAGCCCATGGGAAGGGCATGGTTCCAGCATTCTTTATGAACCCGGACAAGCTCTGGCACATTTCTTAGAGCTAATGTTTGACAAATGGCATGCAGCTTTGTCCATGTTTACTGCCACTTGCAATGAAAACACGTGTGAGATTATGTATATATTGTAAAAGGGAAGACATGTAGCTACCAGAAAGCAGCTAGTATGTGACTTTGTTTCCTTTCTCTTAAAAAGCATCAGTATTTGCTAATGGTAAGCAGAGAGTTGTGGACAGGGTAAGGAATTTTTTTTTCTCCTAAACTGTAGGTAAAGACAGGTGACTTGTGTAGCTCTACAGTTTTAGCTCTATCACTCTTTCCCATCTTTCTTCTTACTGTTATTGCATAGAAAACTAACTCATAGCAGCTTGTCCTGTTCAAAGTTTAAGCCCCACGGTACAGTTTTTAATTTTAATAACACAGTGGGATCCTGAATCATACTATTAAATAATGAGTACAAAATGCTTTGGGATATTGATAAGCAGGGTCCTATATAGATACAAATAACTGCTTCGTGCACTGGTGCCTTTGAAGTCCTCTTTTGTTAGCATTCAAAAAATCCTTTCTGGGAGCAAGTACAAATTAGGATCCAGCCTTCAGCCTTTCCTTACCAGAGTCTTTCTCTAAGCATGTAATTAGCTACAGATGAAACTGCAGCTATTTAAGTGTTTAAGCACCTGATTGCTCCTGGAAATCAGATACTCACATGGCTAAATTACAGTAATTTTTACCTACACTCTGCAGGTTCACTTTGGCCCAAAAGTAGTTTGGACCACTCCTGTGCCAGCAAAAGCAGTTAAAGATGCCTATTCACTGTGTTTTTCATAATAGGACAGGGGTAGAAGAGCCCTTTTTTGTAACTTTGTAGACATAGTTTTTATGGTATAGCATTGCTTAGGATTTGTATACTTTTAGAGTCCAGAGGAGCCCATAAATTTTCCAAGCGTATCACTGGACTTACCATAGCAACAAGACATAAAAGATAGAGGGGGTATCTGTGCTAAGGTGACAGCTATGGCTTTTCTCAAGAGAAAAAAAAAATAAATAAAAAATCAGCTAGATTCTTTCCTTCAGAGGGCATCAACTGTGAAAACTAGGTCTCTCCCAAGAGCTTTAGGATGGGTGGGCAGTGAAGAAATAGCAAGGCGGTTGCCACTGTTCAGGGATTCTCAGATGTAGAGATCCAGGTGTTACTAAAATAAAATGAACTACTGACAGAGCTGCAAAATCACTAGCTAATAAGAATGGATTCAGTGTTGCCTGGGGGTGCTGAGAGAAGCTCAAAGGAGAGCCTCTCCAACACACTACATTTGTCTTACATAAAGCCTGGATTTTTGATTCGGTGGTTGAATTCAAATGCTCTGTTTCCATTATCACTTATCCTGCTAACACAGCTCATTGATTTTACTGCCACTTCTGTTCTCCTGCATTTGTTTTCCAGGAAACTGGTGTTACAGCCACTGACTCTCCAGAGCTGCTGGCCATTCCCAACCTGTGCTCCCCTTACACAGCCTCACACCTGAGCAGCACTTGCCTGCTCCTGAGGCTGCTACAGTCAAAAACCTTTTCATCTTGCCAGGAGATTACATGTTTAGAGTGCTCAGGTGCTGCTGAACTTTGGCTGACTGGCTTACTCTGGTAGTTATTACTGTGCTATACACTGGTGCTTTGAATATACACCCTAACCAAAATGTGTTGCAGTCTGTCAAAAAGCTAAGTGACAGGTTAACATGGTCTCTCCCTAATATAAGCTATACACCTTCTATAATATATGTACACATTATATATGTTCACAGTATATACATAAAATATACATATATGTTTATTTCTCAGATACTTATTCCCAAAAGCAAATCAGGCAACATGTGGTGGTGGAATGATTGCCTCTGTGATTGCTTTTTAGCAGGAATCATCCCTTAATTAAATGTATATAGACCTCCCTATATGTATATAAAGCATGCATATTTTATATGTTAATAGTATTTTCCTATGTATGGATAAGTAAATGGAATTATACAGTCTAAAATACAACAGAAATGTTAAATTTTGGGTGGTGATAAGTCACAATACCTTGAATCTATAAGACAATAAATGAAAAACAGAAAATAGCAACCTGTCTTTAAAATGGGAATATCCTTGCAGTGCAATCTGTCTGCTTTAGTGAAACCACAAACTCAGGCTTGTGATCTGTCACTCTCTTCTGTGCCCAGACAAGGAAGAGAAACATTGCATCGCAACACTAGACAAAGCTTATGTTGAATTTCCTTGTTTCACTGACTAAATCAAAATTAAATTCTCTACAGTTATGTGTTCCAGGCACAATTGCCTGCAAGTATGCACAAAAGAAAGGCCATATTTGAACATACAGCTGCTATACATAAGGCAGAAACCCTATGTAAGGAGCTGCTTCATACTAAGCATCTTAATTCACCCCTCCCTCGGTTTCAGGCTCTTTTTGAAAGAACCTGATGATCTGGTTAACCTCTGAGTTCTCTGAGAAATCTGGAATTTCTTAAGGTCCTGAAAAGTACTGCAGAGAAGTATCTAGACCAAGAAGTAAATAAATCTGAAATAAGCCAATGATCTATGAGTCTCTCCTGGCTAGCTCTCACTATTTTTCCTCAAACTTTGAATTAGCCAAAATGATTTAGTCTGCAGATTGATTTACCCTCAGCTGAAAGCAATGAGGATTTTTCCATTCATTTTAGAGATTGCTGGATCAGACTTTACTCATTCTGTTCCTAAACCAAACCTTAATGATGTCAATGAAGTGCCTTTTATGCAGCTTAATGGGCTTGTAGTCATTCCAGTAATTCCCTACTTTAGAAAAAAAATAATTACTTATTTCCTTAGTCTTCTAACCAACATGGTTTTGGCTGCTTTTTCTTCATTGCTGCCCCTCCCAGTTGTTTCAAATTAGCTTGTTCATAGAAAATGTCAGCACTGAGACAAAGACTCAAATAAACACAGAGCCTCAGCTATACTCTGAGAGCTGGTCCTCTCAGGATACATGAGAAGGAGGACAGCAGAGAAAGCTTGTTCTGTTTCATAGCTACATAAAAGGCATCCGTCCCTGGGGTTATTTCTGCACTGCATTCAAGCAGTACGATATAGGCACTCACTTCAGTGTAGCCAGCAAGTGTTATTACCAGCGGAAGCTACAGTGTCACCGGCTCTGGCAGAGGTTTGAACGAGGCCATTTGAGATGCGAGGTATATGGTTAGGAAGTTTGCCTATGCAGACATCACAGCTTCATTGCTATTAGTACTGAGCTAGTATTAATTGTAGCTAGTCTGATACACCTCCGTGTGCTGCTGTAACACTCCCGTTACAGGCTAGGTGCAGCTTGCAGCTCTGAGTTTGTGTGTATTTGGCTTTCATTTTACAGGGTATTGAATTCAGTTGAGAGATTTCTCATTGCAAGCACCTTCTTATGCTTAGCTTACAGCTCATCAGCCTGCTTACCTCTCTTTTAAAGCACCTGAGTGTCATGAGTGAAGTGGAAAGGAATTACTTATGCACTGTTCAAGATTTCCTTTGGCAAAACAGCCTTAATAATCTCTAAATTTAGACAAAATACTGATTACTAAAATAGACCTAAGATGCGGGTGTTGTCTGAGGCAAAGTGTTAGTACCTGCTCCAAACTAACATCTGAATACTTGATAAAATTTTGTCAGTTGCAACAATATAATTATTACAGCCACAATGGTGTCTCATTTTCTACATTAAATAGACTTCTAAAATGTTGCACAAGGAAAGCGCTTATAAATGCTACTTAAGAAATGATACTGAATACTCAGGGAAAAAAAAAAAAAAGGTATTTTTTTCATTTTTTTTTAAAGGAAAAAACTAAATTTTGATCTCACTTTACAGCCAGAAACTGCATTGCTCTCTGGGTGAGACAGAGATCTCAGTATGTCCTCTAGCAGAAGCAGTTTGTTCCTTAGATAATGAATAATGCACCAAAACTGGTGTGTATTATACTGCTAGGATACTTACACAAAAGAATCATTCCTTAGAAATAGGAGACTTTCTGATGCTAAATATTCTCTAAATTATTTCGGTATAAATCCACTATTATGCATTCCTTGCCCTGCTTTATTTGGCTGTTTTAGTTCATTGTTGACTATATTTTAAAAGAAACCTTTAACAATTATGACCACGATTTTCCAATAGAAAGGTTTTCATTTGAGGAGCATGTTATCAATGGCTATTCTCGTTTGCAGCACTTGCACTCTCCATGGCTCTCTGCAGCTGACTTCACTGACGTCATCTCCAGCACTATCGACACATTCTTTTGTGTGGTGTGAATGAAAAAGTAAATTGATCCCAGTGGGGACTGTGCTCTCAGTGAACAGAAGAAAAGCTGCCACTCTGCCAGCTATAGATGGCATCAGAAGTCTGTTAGTACAGTCCTTGCTTTGGCACTCAGATTAGAAAAGATACCAATTAGGGGGTTGTCTTTGTGCCCCTCAAAAAATACTATGTTGTTTAGGGGCTAAAATTGACATATGGAAATTAATTATGATTTAAATGACAATGATTGTAAAAAAGAGCACCTTGTATCTTGGAGGTAAAGCAATTTTAGAAAGGACAAATATTATTATGTCAAATTTATGGATGAGGGAAGCATAATCTCCTTGGAGTTATGGAACAAAGGCAGGGAATAAAGGGGAATCAAAAACCAGTAACCAAATCTTTGATTTGTGAAAAAATATCCAATTTGGAGTGTTGAAATCATCTGTGCTAAATAAATAAATTATGCTTGCCACACATCTGACCTTACATTTCCTGAATTCTAGTCCTGAAGTCTGTGTTACAGGTGTATTGTTTCTATAGCATGCAGAGGCAGAATTTAAAATTTTACACTGATCGAGGTTTTGGGTTAGTTTTTATTCTAGCCAATTTTCATATGAACATTTGTGTCAAAGATGGAAAAAAACCCAGGAGGTATTTTCTAAGTTTTTCCACATTTTATCTATTTATTTACAGTGTGTATTTGCTTCCCCCTCTGCCACTATCTGTTTCTATATCTATAACGACTAATATTTTTATCCTTTTCAAATCCCTATGACTTAGGTCAGTACCTTCTTTCATTTAACAGCCGTATATATATGTGGGTGTGAGAGGATTAGAGGAACAAATGGTGATATGTCTCAAGTTCCCTAGAAAACCAGTGGAAAGAAATTAAAAGCTGAAATTATATCCCACAACTGAACTGTTCTGACTCCTCTCACATCACACAACTACCACAGGGTCTGTACCCTCTATCTATATGCCAAAGCGGACTCTAGTTACGCTGCAGTATAATACTGTTGATAGTGATACGCAATCTGATGTGCATCTGGTGTGGTCTGGCCACTTGATTCACAGATCCTTTATTGTTTCTCTTCAGTTTTCTTTATTATTATCCAGTGGTGTGTGAATGTTATGAATGACATATCCTGGCAGACTTGGTGCATCTTGTTGTAACATAGAGCTGTTAGAATCTTATCTTTTCCCTACGGTATGGACAAAATAGGAAAACTGACCTGTACATGCTTTCTGGAGGACTAACACTGCACTTTCAGCCGTGGCACTCACGTTTCTGGATCGGAGAAGTAACATGCAATCGTAGCCACTGCTGGATACACCCAGATGTATTTTATTAGAAAGGCGACTTGTTGCACAGAAAGGTACCAAAACTTTTGTGGCAGCATTACCCCCTGTGAAACTACATATTCTGCTCAAGTCCCACTCTATAGAGAGGTTTGTGGAGAAAATTACTTTCTACCTATTTTCCAGACTGATGAATCTATACAGAAAGATATGCTGTAGGTAATGTCAGCAAAATTCCCATAATTCAGTTTAATTATGGATGGAACCCATAATTCCCCTTTAGTAAAGGAAGGATAATTATCTGGGAAACGGATAGGCTTTGGCTAAGTTAATTTCGTTCAGGAACACTTACAGTTTCATTGAGGGGCAGAGTTGCCCCTGTAGTTGCTCTGTGTGCATCTTTTTCTATACATAATATCCTTATCCCAAAAACAGAAAAAAAAAGTTTCTATTTCAATATTAGCTGAGAAAAAAATGAAGCCACTCATCTCAAAGTAAAAGGATAACTGCAGGGTAACATCTGTAGGCCTCTAAGTTACCAGTTCAAGGTGCTCCTGCTGTTTCCTACTATGGAACTTGACTTAGTGGATTTTGTTAAACAGTTTGATTTCAGTGTTTGTGTACATGAAACCATTTTCATCTTCTAGATCATAGAGTCCAGAGGAGTAGGGAAGAGTTATTTTTGTTATCCTATTTTAATATTTGAAGGATCATTTTTAATTTTAATTATCCTATTTTAGTATTTGAAGGAGTATAAAAATAGATTGATGCCATGGTCAAATTATTATCACTGCCATATTGCTACTTTTTGTAAGAAATATATATGCATTGCAGCTATGGGATTTTTCCTATAGGTTTTCCGTATAGGTTTTTCACAAAATAACCTAGTCAAAATAGGGACTTCTGGGCACTACCTGCATGAAAATCAGAGATAAATAAAGTAATTTTAAAGCTCCACTAAGAATTTTGTGGAGGTTTTCCCCCCCTTTTTATTACTCTGTTGAGTACTACTATAAATCTTTCTCAGTGTAAAGTAAAAATAATGTTTTCTCTGAAATTTCTTCTAAGCTGTATTTTTCAAGCTCCACATTAAAAGAGGTACTTTAGAAAAACTCTTATTTTGAAACATTTGGAAGTAAATGTCCATTATAAAATGCTTTTTTGAAAATTGAATTAATTTTTTTCTACTAAAATATTCTTAACATTTAAAAATACTAAGAAATGAAATGAAATGTCATAGTTTGTTTTTTTTTCAATTATAATGGTTAAAATTATTTAGATGTCTTACTTTTTAATTTTCCTTTTCTCCTCTCCATTTTTTTTTTCTCTTTTGTTTCTTTTGATGGGGGAAAATAAGTGAGGGCAAATCATTCTATTTCCAATTAAATAGACAATCTGGTGTCTGTCCTGTTTTACTCCCATGGGAAGAGCATAACAGATGTACAGAAAGGACTAATGTTATATAACAGATAAGTTTAATAGACATTAGACTGCTAAAATGTTCACTAACTACTCTCATCTTACCCATTCCATGGCCATACAGCTGAGATATGAGCTTGAAGTGTGTGCTACTGTCAGTCTACGTAACCCTTGAGCAGGGGGTTCCAGAGTGCTGAAGTACTGTCTGGCAGTGTTACCTGTCTGTCAACAGATTAATACTGGGAAACTAGCAACATTTGAGCCATAACATGTTAATTCCTAAAAGTATGGTTTTGTTCTGGAAACTAGACGTTAGGGAAGATTGCCCTTATCAATTAGTGCCCAAAAATACATAAAAAAGACTAAGATGATGCAAGCTCAATCAATTCATTTTTTTTTTTCATAGAAACAAAGCAGTAAATTGCTTGCAATGCGCTCCAACTGACTCTACTGGATTGAGTGTGTAGCTTGTATGCAGCCATTATATTGGTGCCTAGAGGGAAAAAAGAAGCAACACGGATGTAGGCCTGTTTTTTCCATCCCTCATTACTCAAATTAACTGTTGCCCTGGAGTAGGGTCACACAAGAGGAGAGACTAAGGTTTGAGAAGATATGGAAACATGCTTGGTGCTTATGGAGCAGGAGGATTTTTCTGTACAAGTCCTGTTCCTTTCCTCCCCTTTCTTATGTCTTTACTGTTTTTATGTGCAGGATTTGGTGTTCCTCCTCTGCTCTCACAGGCTGGATATACTTCAGCTCTGGTTAGACCAGAGAAGAAATGATTCCTGTGGTCCAGAGAGTTTCACAAGAGCAGACAGGAGGTCTTTCAGGGGTGAGGGGGACAGAAGTTCTTAAATCTACTGCTGGTCACAAGCGCATTATTGACTGACCTGACAAGTGTGATTCGTCCTTTAACCAGTGAATAGGCATAGAATGAATATTGTAAAATTCCCTCCTTTGACCTCGACATTAAATTGTGGAAGATTATTTTGTCTCTTCATCTAGTTGAATTTCCTGTCTCTTTGGTTAGTTGAGAAGTCTGCCTATGAGCACCAAGTATGCTTGTTTTGGGAGGAAGTGACTTGGGAACATTAATTCAGTAAGTAAAGTCTAGTACAGTTCACCAGTAAGACGCCATTTGATACAAGTCCAATATTTGCCACATCCTGATCTAAGGAGTATTCAAAATAACTGTATGATGAAAAGGTTTCTTACCTATTACCAATGACTTAAGCCATCTTCTTTTGTTGGCTCTGGCTGTAAGGTGCCCCTGGAGGAAATACAAGCACTAAAAAACTCTGTAGGTTCCACAACAAGTCTGTCTTCTTCCTTGGAAGCAGATTTCTAGTTCATGAAGGAAACTTCCTTCCCCTAAAGATGCCCAACTCATCAACTATGGCTTTGGGGTGAACAGGCTTTCATAAACAAAAAATGCATTATTTTCTTATATATCACTGCTCACTTCATCGCTAAGGTCCTATAGATGAAGCTAGCTTGAATCTCCATGTTGTTTCCTGTAAAGCAAGAGGTAGGTTAGGTCACTGCCTGAAATCTGTCATGAAAATTGAAGCTGA
The DNA here is from genome assembly GCA_013396935.1 of Baryphthengus martii. NCBI lineage: Eukaryota > Metazoa > Chordata > Aves > Coraciiformes > Momotidae > Baryphthengus > Baryphthengus martii. Next base: position 72,705 of record VWZK01010799.1, on the reverse strand, counting down.
GCCAACAAGCAACCTTCACAGTGTTCCCGTCCTGGGAAAGTAAAACATGTCAGCGGAGGAGTTTAACAGATTTGTTGTCACAAATATCATTTTCAAACAGAAGGCAAGCTTGTCTCATAGAGCAATTCGGTAACCTCACGATTAATGCTGTTATTCAGCCAGCATGTGTGCTTTATCTTCATGTATCACAGCATTTGATGTCTGGGCTGACACAGGGAACACTTGGGTAAAAGAACAGTGTACCTGGTGTTGGGTAGGACTATCTACCCGATGCCTACGGCACACAAACTGTTTACACTGATGTAGCTCTGACCTCCATCGATGCAAAGAACCTCCTCTATCCAGGTACCACTCTGCAGCTGCTATCAGCCTTCTCTGCAACATAGTTGTTACCTTAAAGGTATCTTCCAACCTAAATGATTCTGTGATTCTGTTGTATCTCCTTCTGCAGCAATTCTCCCTACCTCTGCACTGACTTATATCTCCCTACTCCTCATGGCCTATGTCGCTCTTTTTTTGCTCCTATGTAGGAGATTTCTATATGGTTTGAATTTTCAGTAGAAATCATTTGCTGTGGTGATGTTGAATACTAATTATTTCTTTCTTTATTTTCCCCCTCTTTTTTCTCAAAATAATATATCTCTATGATGTCTTTGTAAAATTGATAGTTACTGGTGAGAAGCGAGGGCAAAAGGCAATTCATTGCACAAAGAATTTCTTTTTAATTTGACAAATAACATATCTAAGTCATGTAGTCATACCACAGAAAGCAGTGGTGGATGCTAAAAAAACATGAAGCAGGCCTTGAGGGAAATTCCCATGTTTGGAAAATGCACTCAAGGAGCATGGTAGGAGTAAGGGAAGTCATTCAGTGTACTGTGGTAGAGGCAAAAAGGTGAGAAGTGATTGAAATGATATAAGGTTATGATAGAGTTGTATTATTCATTAAAGCTGGGGAAAAAAAAGAAAGAACAGCAAGTGAAAAAGGAAAGGTAATGTGAGAGGGAACCTGCTTTATCTTACATTCCTCAGCCGATGATGTACCTAGACATGTACAGAGGTCTAGAAAAGATGCTCAAATCACTGTTTTCCTACTTAGCATGTGAAAGTGGTATTGCAGAGCTCTCTTACATTGCTCTTCCAATACTTGTTTTGGTCTTTAACTCCAACAGAGCGTTCACTTCACAGGAGAAGGTGACAAGTCAGTTCTTGAGGGCTTAATGACATAAGTGGTGAAAAGAATGAGATGCCCTTACCCTCATGAAAAAAAGTCCTCTTCTCTTAGCAGAATCCATTTCATTATGTGCCTGCATATTTTACGTTCAATGAGCCAATGATACTCATCTTCCTCATTATTCTTGCTAAAGACTTTCATTACATTGTAAAAATAATTATGGCCGTGCCATAAAAAAGACAGCATGAGGGAGGTATATAGAAAAAGCACCCAGAGAATCACAGTGAGCAACAATAATAAATATGTGAAAAAATGGCAGAATTATTTGAAATTTAACCCTATTAAAAGGAGTCAATCAAGCCTAAAGGATTAGTAATCTATATATGGCATTAGAAGAATGCCATTGTTCTTTTTCATATTTATGTTCCTAATGCCTTATTAGGAAACTAAATTTGAAGTCCTTAACTCAATTTTTATTCACTCCTCACTCAGACAAAACTCTAATCAACTTCAGTCAAGACCTTGCCCCAGCATGCTAGATGAGCTGTGTCATGTTTTACTGCCATCGGATGATAATAAAAATTACTACTGTAAAACATAATGAGATAAAGGACATTTTATACCAAATGATTTGATAACACTGTACTTATATTGTGCCAGTCGAGCAAGGATCTTGAAGTGCTTTACACTAGTGGATGCATTTTAAGAAAAAGGTCTTTGATGAAGTAAATGAAAGTTTATTTTAGCTTTCCTGATAAAAAGACACTGTCAGGTTAGATGGATAAAACACGAGTCTCTTAAACCAAGGGATCTAAAGCCCGGCCATTTGTACATGTACTGTGACTCTGCTTCAGTCTGGAAACATTCTTGCAAACTTTGTTCAAATTTCCTGATGCCAAGTTTTCTCCTACTTTGATGGGGAAGTTAATTTGTCTTAATTTTGTCTCGTATGCAGAATTTTCTGTCACTCATATTCCTTTAAAGGTCACATTCAATTTAACTTGCTTGGTTCACTCATTCATTCTTTGTACTGATACACAGGGAGCAAAAACCCCTCTCTAGCAATGCCGTCTGTCCATCCACACAAGTTAACTAGTACTGGCTTCTTTTTCAGAGCTACCAGATTACTCTCACTGTATTTCAATAAGTTAATTTCAAGTAACATCGTGCAGAAGGAAATGAAGCGGAGGTATTGAATTATTTCCACCATGACTTGTTGACTCTTTCCTATTATTTTTTATTCTTCTTTAAGCAGAAGATAAAAATATCTGAGTCAGGAGCCTTCTGCTCACAGAGGAAATGTTCAAACTGTAATCATAAAATTCTGTTATGCTGTCACTGCCTTTTCAGACCTTCTAGTCAGAGCATCTTGCTTACCGTCAGAGATCAGAGATCACAGTCTGCTACAGCCACAGACTCACAATGAATGAAAGAATGCATTAGTATTTGTTGAAGGCTAAAGTCAAGGCTTTGCTTTATTATATATTACAGCAAGGTGCTTTAGGTGCACAGATGTAATAGTAGTAAGAAGCTATCAGAGATGTGGTATCAGTTCTGAGCAATAGGGAGATAGCAGATCCTACAGTTATGTTTGAGACGGAAAAGATCTACTGTTTCAGAGAATTGGTATCCATGCTGTGGTGAGATAATATATCTTTTTGCCTAATCTCTTGTGGTGTCAACTTTCATTCAGATGACTGTTAATCTCTTTGACTCCCACTCAGCCATTTTCGTGGCTTCATCTGAACTTCAGCCACATCCAGCGCTGGTAGATTCCTTACGTACTGCAAGCCTTTACTGAAAAAGACCCACATACAACATTCACTTTTGTTTGATTATCAAAACATGGACCAATATATCACAAGAAATTTCATCTGATGTAGCCCATCCATTTGTCTTTTCCATGGCTTCCAAGCAGTAGACAACTGTGACTTCATCGTGCTGTTTTCCTTTTGGTCCTCTCTTTTTTGTACACCAGGTCTTCCAGAGTTAACATCCTATGTCTCTTTTTCTCCTCTTCTCCTACCCTTTACTGAATTTCTTGCAGTAGTTGATCTTTCTTATTCATCAAAGGATTTGCCACAGTCAACATTGTTTCATGGATTATCTGATCCTGAAAGTCTCCAGAGAAAATCTATTCAAACTGCCTTTCTCCAGTGCCACCAACTGTCTCACAAAACAGCTTAACTTCTTCCTTACCGAGTTCCAAGTCCACGACTTGGAATCAGCTGTGCTGAAAGTCATGTTACTGTGAGACTATATTATCCAAAAAACTGTGCAGAAGCCCAGAGGTGTTTTGCTGGGTGTACAAGAAATATTTTGTTAAGTAATGAGATGTAAATGATAAAATTCATAGTAGACCTATTTCTATGTTAAATAAAGATTGTCCTTTGTGGAATGAAAACACATTTAAAAACAAAATCTAAATCACAGCCCTCATTTTCCTAATATTTCTCTAACATTTTGGTTAAAGTTTGGGGGTTTCTTGTGTGTGTATGTGTGTTCTGTTATTATTTGATAGCAATATAGTATTTAATTAATGCAAAAAATTATGTTTGAAATTCCCTTTAACAGTTCAGAGCATTTTACTGTCAAGCAGGAACTGATACACATTTCTATTCTCTCTGTTTCCTGAAAGGAACCCTCTAGTCCCAGAGTGACCCTTCAGTAGCTATTCTCAGCACTGGTGAGTCATTCATTAGAGCTTTTGAGTCATAGATGGTATCAGTTTCAGATAGGCAACAGAATCACAACTATACTTGCTATGTAAGAAACAAAAGTAGCAGTGGGAGATAAATTACTTGGGCAAAACTGCTCCATTTTCTTGCTTTTCCACGTTTTAATTACATATCTTCTGGAACCTGTAGACATTCATTATTGAAAAGTATTGTGTCGCCTACAAACATTGTTTTGATCAGCTTGATAGGAAAGAATCAAATTTATTTGGCTCTGTTATGCTATAGCAGGAACAGTTTTCTCCAGGCAAGGGGTGTTTAATAATGACTTTGAATGAGAATTTATCCCTTTGAGAGATTATAGTGAATTGTCAAAGGGATAAGAGAAGTGCACTTCTTGGTAGAACTAATTCTAGGATAAAGTTCTATATACCCCAGTGTCATAAAAGAGGTTAAAGTAAGTCCTTTGTTAAGAGAATCTTAAGCAATAGATAAATGATATTTTTATTCATTTCAGTTCATTTACCTGCACGTGGCAGCCCTTTCTATTTTTGTTTAGTGAAATGAACAAAATTCAGTACAAGGGAAACGAAACGTAAAAATCCTCTTTCAGAGGCAAATTTTGCCGTTCTTCAGTGCAAACTTCATTTAACATCCAGAGTCTGCTGCCTTTAATGATGTCACAATTTGCTCTTTTAGGATGAAAAACTTTTTTCCCTTCCTTCCTACCCTGGTTTCTCTAATTAACAGATTAATACCTACACGAAAGAAGGACTTTCTTGCAGGTTTTCTTAGAGGCTTGAGCTTCAGCCTCCTCAAACTGAGATTCTGATTTTAGAAAGCTAATTTTCATTTTAAAAGGACAGACTATTGGGGACGGGGTGGTAAAAAAGGATTAAAGTACATGATCACTGCAGATCTGCAACAGTGGAACATAAAAACGGCTGACGGACAGGTGCTTGCTCTTATGGTTTCTGGTGCAGTGTCAGATTTGGCTCTCTTTGCTGGGGTTGCAGGTGGTTGTGGTTTCAAAGGGACTGTGGGAACAGGACTGATATAAATTGTTCCTTTAGTGGGTGGTGCTCTCTGTGGCCTGCTTGCAGTAAGATACTTGCCATTGTGTCTGACTCTTAGAGTCTTCCATGGAATATTTTGGCCAAGAAAATACAGTTTCTACAAAATTAAAAAATTCTAGAAAATGTTGACTTTAATTTAATTAATTATTTATTTGAAATTTTTCGCTGGGGAAAATTTCCAGTAAGTATTCCATCCACTTTTGTTTGTTCAAAGTGAAACAGAATTCTTGAATTGTCCAAATTAGTTCAGCAAAACACTGATGTTTGCTGAACATCAACACTAAGCTTGATGTTCCTGTTCTAACACATCTCTAGCAGAAGTTAAATGTTCTGATTCACATTTTTCCTGATCATCAGCCTTCCCAGGAAATGATATTTTCCAGAAATCTTTGGAATGTATTTCGCTCTGAGATACATTGTCCATTGGAAATCCATGTAGCCTACTTGCACATTGGAGGAATAGTTCAGCTGATGAAAATGTAGTCATTGGCTTTCTGGACTATAGGGAAATTCTTAAAACTACTTGTGAAAGATTTTTGAGTTGTTTCAACAAAGCAAAATTTGGAGAAAGTTAAATTTTATTTTTTTTTCATCCAAACTGATAAAATATAACGTTTTTGACAACTCAAATGTGCTAATTTTCAGTATATATATTTATATACGTATATTCCTGTTGCACAGCCATATGGAAATATAAAACAATTTTGCACCATTTGCAACGTGGAGAAAATGTCAGGATGACTCATGGAGTGGAAATTAATTATTTTTTAAGCCAAATCACATTTTTTCAGAATTTCTGAATAACAGGTTTTGATCTGTTATTTACCATACTTCTTTAACAGTACCAGTAGTTGCACAAGTATGTGACGCAGTAAAAATTATTACAATGCTTAATGTACTTTTCATTCATGTGGTAAAAATTTGGAGTCACTGAATTGTGTCTTCATTTTGGTTCCCTCTTGAAATTATTTACAAGCTCAAAGCAACTTGAGAAGGAACTTGAGAACTCTGTTTTCTCTGAGGATCTCCTTGGCTTGCTGAACACCTCTCTAATAGTTCATGAAACTTGAGGGACTGAAAAAATATTTACAAGCCTATTACAATACTGGCAAAAATGGTCCTATTTTTTCAGAGGAAAAACCCCCTAATCCTAAAACTATGAAGAAAGTACTAAGAAAGACTGGTTACAACTGAATATTTATGTCTGCAGTTTCCCCTTCACAGTTCTGCTTTTAGTTATAAAGTAGCATCAGCACTCCTTATAAATAAACTGATCTTTCTAAAGTATGCCCATCTTTGACTTCTGCACTGCTTTAAGGAGCACCTGCTTTACTGTGGTGTGAATGAAGATAAAGCATTAATGTAAATGTTAGACTCTTGGTCTGTAAGCTTATCTTTCTTACTATACAGCCAGAATATTTTTTCCTCAGCCTGAAGGTTTGTTTTCAGAAAATGTAAGCAATGTCTCAGCAAATTCAGAAATGGCACATTGCGTTGACTGGATCAAGGTTAAGTTGAAGACAAAAAAAGGATTGACTAAAAACCTGATAGAAACTATACTTTGAAAAAGCAGCACACCCTTCAAAATAGGGAGCAATATGTTGTTTGCATGCCAGATTTAGTCTCTTCATGCATTTTGGTAGGAGCTGCATTCAGTCATGCATAAACAAAGTTGCAGGACACTGTTCAGAGGAGATTTAACTCTGATTTTTGAAAACTGGAAGCTGAAGCAAAAGCTGAGTTTACACGACAGAGAACAAATTATGCCTTAACCAGCTCATATACAACTCCTTTGAGGTTTAAAAGCTACTTATTCAATCTATATCTGATTAAAGTGAGTACAGAACTCTGTGACACAGGAAACTAATGACTTTTATTTTAAAAATACATATTTTATATCTGACCCAAAACTCACTCGTGAATTAGAACTTTTCCACTGGTTACAAAGGATTTTTTTTTCGGGCTCCAAATGAACATTTCAGCCTGACAAATGTTGGCTCCAATATTCTGTCCCATGTAGACAGGATTAAGACGGTCAATTTTATTTCACTTCAGAACAAAACCCAACTAATTTATTAACTGAATTTTTAAAATACGAGATGAGTGTATAAAGGTCTCCTCAGATTTATCATGATCGAAAAAGCAACGACTAGTGTCACAGGAACTGGAGACAGGTGAGATGAAAAAATGGGAATATAAAATTAGCATTGTGCATGACTTTGCTTCCTCAGCAGTGGTGAGAACAGCCAGATTAGACATTATTCATATCTATGAATATTCCTAAATAAGATACGGTGCAGAGATATTTTATGAGAGATCACAGAGAATAAAATAATATAGAAATTTAGAATTATTAAATAACCTTTAATCACTCCACCTTTTTAACCACTAGGTTCAAATTGAAGTAGGATTTAAAAGAATATAAAACTAGTGTTGAACAAACAATAGAACACACTTGATGAGACACTAAGCATAGATTTCATGTAAAGAAGCAAATTTTGTAGCCTATTAGATATTCATTATTATAAACATATTCAGTGATTTAGAAAGCCATTAAAATCTTACTCTGTTTTCCCTTCATTCTACATAATTTAAAGTCCAAGCTGCACTCATTTATGTGAATTCAAAAAAGCTCTGAAGTGAAAAGCATACTTTCAAAATTCTTGTAACTCCTATACTAATGAAGCAAAAAGAAATAAGTCAAAAGAAAATGGTAAATAGTAGAAAATATGCTTAAGTTTGTTAACAGATACAAATAATGCAGTCAAAATGAACATGTCCTAAAGCAGATAATCTCTGTCAATACCGTGTACTGATAGGGATGATTCTGCCTATAGTAAGTGAGATAATCTATCCTTTGTGGTATCTTAGATTTAAAGGTACATTTATCATAACGGAGGTACTTGAGGTACCACATGTAAAGTTATAGCAGAAGTTTTCAGATTAACAGGTGTTTTGGATTTTTTATTTTTTTTTTTGAGAAGAAAATGATAAAACAATACAAAAATACAGCAAAATAATCCCCACTCACTCCCATGTTGTAATTGCATGCAGTCCTTTGAATTTGCCAGGTAACATACACAATTTTAAGTACTTAATAAAGTGATGCTTGTAAGAGGAACCCCCGAGTTGCTTATATATACAAGGAAAACTGTTTAAAGATAGGCAGAATGAATCTGCCTCCTGAGGTATCTGTTTTTCTTTATTAATTATAAAGAAACGTAGCCTTTTTCTTGAAAAACACTTTTTCATGAGATATGTAAAATATAAGACCGTGTTAAGGTGTTTAAGAGTGGCAGAGTAGACCCAACCGAGATCTGTCTAGGTTTTATCATTCCCTTAAAGAATTTCCCTTGATCCGTGTGTCATTTATTTTGCTTCCCTCTCCAGGAAGAGTAGTTCCTCTTTTTGCATGTACTCTTTAGCTGCCCTTCAAGACTTATCAAGTCTTTCAAAAGACTTTTATATAAGTAAGACTTATCTGTATTACAGTTGATTACTTCTTTTCATGAGAAGGAACATAAATTTATAAGCCAATGTAGGACAGCAGGCTGCTCTGTGCAGAGCAGGGAGTCCTTCCCTATTTGAACTTGCTATGACACTCAAGAGAACTGAGCCACACCAGCAAACTCAGGGCACTCCAGTGAATGGTGCTTCCTGAGGGTAGCAGCCCCTGCACTGCTTGGGTGGTTCAGTTTAGACCTTCTGTACAGCACTGCACTGCCCTGTGTGCGTGTGTGGAGTTGTTGGGCTTTCACTAGAGCAGTATCGTATTTTATTAAACCATCCTTGCTCATTGCAGCAAAAAAGAAGGAAGACAGTCCTACCATCTCCCTCCTACTTGAAGGGAAAACTCCTTGAGCTACAAAAAAGGAGTTTGTGGATTTATATTAGCCAGATCTACTGACTTCGGCTTTTATTTTCATGCACTTAGGCACTTATACTGAATAAATCCATGCTTGCCTGCTAAGCTGGGGACATTCAAGTATGAACTGCTATCATATTTTATAAATAAGCTAAAAAGAAGGTCATGAATTGCCTCAAGAACAGAACCTAGGACCTCACGCAGTAAGTTTTAATCTTAACAGATCATCCATATGGCCTCTCAGATTGAATATGCTTTTCATAGCAAATCTCTAACTACTGATTCAGAATTTTATTCTGCAGTCAAGGATAACAACCAAGACTCCTGGTCTCTAGCATGTGATTGACAATTAGGCAGAAGTTATAGGATCCCGGTTGAATATCTATGTCAAAATCTCTCACAATTGAATGTGACAGAATAAAAGGTCCTTAGTATTCAAATACGCTTAACATGTGACTAAAAATTTCATAATTGCATGGGTGTTTGATTTTTCCTGATTGTAATTTTATTTGTAATTTTACTTTATTCTACTGTGTTTTATTTGATGTTGATCATTCAATGAGAAATTATACTAAAACACAATTCTGATACAAGAATCTTTATTGTACAAAACTTACCAAAAAGCCAATATTAAGGTGTTTTATCTCCCTTCTTAGGCTTGGAAATTTACTTGCTGAAATTTAATAAATCATTTCAAAGCAGAAAAAAAAAAAATCACTAACAAAAACACTTGGTGACACTAAAGGGTGCACCACACACATCCTGTAAACTCAAAACCTGAGAAATCAGATGTTGAGAGAGTAGTTTCCTGAATTCCGTATTGCTTTTTTATTGTTTGAGATACTGTCAGCAGCATTCTCTCAAAACACATGAATTTTCTACTTTCATTTCCAAGAGACGTCAAAAAGAAACATGTATTCCAGCTTACAGACTGGTTTATATTGTTCCTCAAGGTCTCAGGCTTGTTAAGGCGTAACTCTTCCTGAGTGTGTATGAGTCAGATAGACCTGTCTGTGAGGTCAGCCTTAAGATTCTCAAGTGTGAGTTTGATGAAGTTCTTGTTTATGCTACTAGAAGGTTTCCAGTAAATGATACAAATCCCATATCTAGTCCATTTGCCAGTACATATTTGATCATTGCAATATATCTGCTGGAGAAATGCTCAATTTTAAATAATATGAATGTATTCTTTTCAGTTTTGTTTTTATTTTATGTTTTTATTGTGTTGTTTTTTTTTTTTTTCTATTTATTTTCTGAATTCACTAATTCATTTTTAAATATTATTGGCACAAAAAGAAGTGGTAGAGACTCATGAGACAGTAGATGTGCTTGAAAAAATTGGCTGTACTTACATACAGTGGCAGAAGAGAGATGTAGAGCTACTATACTAATACTAAATAGTAACATAAACATCTGTTGCTGTTTCCATATTTATACCTAAAGATATCTAGATGAATTAGTACACCCTCAGAAGGTACTGAAATGCCATTAGAATAAGCAACATGCTAAGCTATCTCAAGCTTTAAAACTATTAGACAATTCTCACAATGTATAAGAAACGTGAAAAGAGAGCCATAAGCAGAATCCTCAATAAAACACAACTGCATCCACATGAGATTTGAAGGAAATTATTTTCCTTTACTATATGTCTTATATAGTTACTGAGGATTCAGTCTTGGAGGTAGTAAATGCCTTGACTGAAGAGAAGCATATTTATATGAACCTTTTGAGCTGTGCTAATGTAAAAATAGGACAAATTTTGTGAGTATGAGCTGGTTTTGTGGGAAAAGAACCACCTACCAGTAGTATCATATTGTAGTAGTAATAAAATAGGACTGAAAGGCACTGAAGTTGACAGAGATGGAGAATGTTTTCCGTATGTAGGGAAACTAAATTGAATGCACCTTTTCATCTTGGAAAGGACAACTTAGAGGTATATGACAGTTGCATAAATTTATGAATAGCATGGAGAACAGGGAAGACTACTTGGATTTCTTGCAGTACAGAAACTCAGGAGGACACATACATGATAAAGTTATCAGGTAGTGAGTTTAAAATAAACAGAAGGAAATACTTTTCTGTATTGTTGCATAACTGTACTGTGAGGTAATTTCCCTGAGATGCTGTGGATGCCAAAAATATAAATGGATTTAAACAGGGTTTAGAGAAAATCATGGGAATGCATCCATAAGTAACCCAGATGCAATGTCTGGCTCAGGAAATATTTAAACTGATTACTGCTGGAGCTGAAAGGACAGATGAAGAGTCAGACACTTTATGCATGTCTTGTTTTTCCACTTTTTCCTGTATATTCATTATTGGCCAGAGACTCTCAAATTCATTCCACCATAGAAGGGGCAAGGGTCATGACTAGGAAAAATGAAATATATTGTCTTGTAACTGGAGGTATTTTGATGGAATTTGGATGTATACAGAAGCTATAGAAAATACAGTATGTACGTAGAAAAAAACTTTGAAATTAAATAACTTTTTTCCCTTTTGTCTCATTCAATAGAAAAGACAAATTTTACCCAGCGCTGCTCCGTAATTGTCTCTTAGCATTGCCATGGGAGTAGTCTTGCTCCCCTCCATAGCCTGATGCCACTATGCTGGGGGTCCCTGAAGGTAGAGGCACATTGAGACTCAGAGTTCTCGAGTGGGTATAGCTGCAAGACAATTCCAGGATTCTATGAAAGGCAATGTGAGCAAAGGCCATTCAAAGAAAAATATTGCTGTTTCATGAAAAGAAAGAATAAAGTCAATTACTTTTAACATTAGCCATGGAAATTTATGTGGCTAGTTCATGCACTTTGTTGCTACATACAGCAAATCATCATTTGGGCTCCTTCTGTACTTGATAGAGAGACAGAAGTGCTAAGGATAGACAGAATGGTTTGACTCTCTTTCTTCCTCCCTTTATTACAGATGGTTCATAAATAATTAGTGTACAACTAAATCACATTATTATATACAGCTAAATTAGGGTAAATGTGACTGATAAGGTCCAATTTTCCAAGCAAACTGCCTAGTCAATATAAGGGGATCTTTGTCACTGAATTATGTGACAAATCCCAGAGCTGAGTCTCCCTAAACAATTTGAAATCTCAGTTTGTTTTCTTCTAAATGTGATTTTCTTTTAGAAGTAGATTATGCTTTAGTCAAAGATTCCCAGCCCTAAAAAACCTTTATTAATTAATGAACTAGACATAAAATAAACAGTAGCAATTTGATTCTTATCTGCTTATTGTTTCTTCAGAGTCTCTGTGTACATGCCATCATCATCCTAATAACTTCTTGGTCAGTATGCTGCATCCTTGCATTTGCATATAAGCTGAGGCCGACAATAAAGTTTACAGTTATTGCCAAGTGAGTTGGTGTTCTTGTAATGTTAAACACTTCTCCGGCACTCTGAGACCACGCATCTCATTTCATGTGGGATATGGAACAATTAACATCTTTCAGTCACTTCACCACCAGGACTGAATGTGAAGAGACAACTTGGAATCTAACCATGAGCAAGTCACAGTCTAATCAGTGCCCCTGTGCATGCATTTTTAACATAACTGAATACAATTCTAACAAAGGTTTTTTGCATGAAAAGAAACTGTTTAGTGTTCTAGAGCATGCCTCACTTACAAATCTGAGTGGGGTATTTCACTCTTGAAATTGTTACCTTATTGTCAATATATATATCATATTAGACAGTATTTAAAATGGGGATTTTAAGGCAATAAATTGGAAAGGCTACTGAAATTTAAAAACGCTACTGGAAATTAATGTTACTGGAAGAACAGATAACAGGTCAAATCTCAGTCTACACACTGATATAGGAATTTATCACATAAATTCATTCACCACAGGAAGGATAATACCATTTTCAGTCTCTACCCGTACGTTTTCTATATAATGGTGCTGGGATAAGCCTGAAAGGCTTTCCAGAAAGATGGAGGCAGTGTTGCAAAAATCTCAAATAATACCTATTATTATTTTATGAACTTCTGAAGGTAAACAATATTATAGATACCTATGGAAAAGCTAGCTGGTTTAGTATGTATACTTGCCTTTGAAAATTCTCTCCCCCTTTGCTACCTCACCACCTCCTCTACTGCTAGGGTGCAGACCAATGACATTTTAAACTATCTCTTGGTTTTGGTCTTGTGGCAAGAAAGGAAACAGAAAGGAGGTTACTTGTCTGTTGAATCATAGAATCATAGAACATTTTTGGCTGGAAGAGACCTTCAAGATCATTGAGTCCAACCTTTTCCTAGCCCTATCAACACCACTAAACCATGTCCTCCAACGCAACATCCACCCGTGTCTTAAACACCTTCAGGGATGGCAACACAACCACCAACCTGGGCAGGCTGTTCCAATGCCTTACAATCCTTTCAGTAAAGAAATTTTTGCTAATATCCAATCTGACCCTTGCCTGGTGCTGGTGTCATCTGCAAACTTTCTAAGGGTGTACTCTATCCTCTCATCCAAATCATTGATGAAAATGTTAAATAGGAGTGGCCCCAGTACTGACCCTTGGGTGACACCACTTGTGAGATGCTTACAGGCTCAAATACAGCACATCCTGAAGAAATCTTGCTATCTTCCACTGTTTCCATATTTAATAGTGGATACACTTAAAGAATAATACATATTCTTTTATATAACTTTGTGGTAATTAACTTTCAGAATAATTTATCATGGAGTAAATGAGCCACTGGTCTGGGGTGTGTCTTTCCAATGGTCCCACAGCAATCCTTTGCCTAAACCAAAGCTAGAAGTCTCTCAGAAGCAGTGCTGTCTTCTCTCAACTCCCAACTTCTTTCTTCTTGTCTTCAAATTATTGTTTCTTATTCTAAGACAGATATATATATCATGTTTATTTGTTCTTTATCTTTTGAATTCTGATTTAGAGTTGTCTGTCTCACAAAGAAAGTGCTGGTAATTTTCATCATGTTATTTCATGGTCAAAGAATATTAGCCTCTATTTTCTCCTGTAGTTGGCTGAAGTTTCACAATCAAACATTGCTTCCTTCAGCTTTTGAAGGAAAATTAAAAGAAACTCTTGCCCTGCAGTTATTGGCAGCTGCTGCACTGGTTAATTATTCATACTTCAGGCTCAGATTTACTGTATAGCTTAATCAGCATTTCTCTAGGCTTGTGTAATCTAGGAAAGGTTTCATGAAGCATGACAAAAGTATACATACAGGGTCACATGAAACCACTGTGGATGAATACACCATTTTAATGCCACTATCACCCTTCTAAAGCTCTGAGAGGAAACAGAAATCTTTGGGTTTTTTTTGCTGTGGAAAGCATGCAGATTCTTTGAAATTTGCTGTTTTAATTTAGCCTGGAATTGTATCGAGGTGAGTCTGTTCTGGTAAATAAGTTTTCTCTCCAGTTTAGTCCTGGGAGGCTCTGATAGTATCCTCGCTGTGTGTTTGTTGATTCGCTTTGGTTCTCTTTGGGGAGTGAACAGAATATTTATCCTGTGATGAAACCAGTATATGGTTCCAGCAATAGTTTCGCCCAGAGGCTGTTTCTGATGAGTAGTCCATGCCACCTATGCATCAGGTTTGCTCCCTCACATATTTTCACCCCTCCTTCAGTGCATCAGTACTCCTGCAGGACCACAACATGCCTGTGGTCACCCTCAGAAGCCCTCTAGCCCTATTCCAAGACGCACATGATATTATCACAGTACATAAGAATCACTCCAGTTAATTATGACACAGCATTTGCATTACTGCAGGCATTTCAAAGTTAAATAGAAGAAAATGAATTATCAGTTCTGCCTCAGGGCTATAGGTTTACTTCTCTGTTAGTAAACCAAATGCATAGGGATGAATCCAAGTATTGTGTCAACAATGAGGTGTTGCACCTTGATCATCTGCAGTGTTAAAGTAGTAGAACAGTCATCTGCACAATTTTTGTTTAGACCATCTTGAGCTATCCTAAACTAGTGTTAAGCAAAACTCAGAAACACATGCAGGCTCTGTCCCAATACAAGATTTGGATGCTGCTGCAGTTGATAATTAAGAATGTAACCAGCCTTCCATGTGAGGGAATTGGCTTTAGGACAGTTTAAGTAACTGGACTGTATCTAAGGTGGAATGTGAGATGCACAGAGACCCTGGACATATGCCTGGTAAATTCCAGAGACCCCATGTGGACGCAAGCCACCCTGAGCCACCAGACATTGGTGTCAAACATCACTGCGTGAAGCTTTAGCTGTGTAAATATAACCTAAATTGTCCAGGGTGCTGAGACGTATTGTCAGAATGATCTTGGTGAGATTTTCTAGGAGAAATCTTGGATGTGTCCTGTGCATTATTGTGAATTAGGTACTTCATATGCTTGCTTTGATGACTGACTTGGCAGTTTGTGCAGCCTCTGTTTATTCTGCCTGCACTTTGCAAGACTCAGGCAGGTTCCAGCGGGAGTTGCTGACGTTGCCTGCAGCAGTGGAGGTGAGGTCTGCAGGCAGTCTGAAAGGAAAGCGGCAGTGAAACCTGCTGCAGTGGTGGGACCTGCCGCAGCAGTAAATGCTGCTGCAGCAGTGCTGAGGTGCACAGCAATAGCTACAGCTGTCGGGTTCATGCAGGTCTCATAGAGTTGTCAGTCTGGAGAAGGAGACCCTCTCCCAAGCTCCCTTGGGAGTGTTAATAGCTCCATATCCTCAGAATAAATGGCTTGTGTTAGCATCCTATGAAGGTAAAATCCACACTAAAGATGCCTGAAACAAGCAAGAAGGTCTTGCTTGCACGAGGACCGCAACCATGAGGCAGCTTGCTCAATAAATTTTATTTGTATTTTCAAAAATATCAACCCAAAGCTGTGGCAATTGCAATTTGCATGTATATTTTCACCCAATCAAAGTTTGAAAGCTACAGATCAGGTTGTGTAGGTTTTGGTTTAGTATTAGAAACTTGACATTTTATACGTTTGATGTCCCATAACAGTCATTGAGGTATCTAATTATGTTTGGGGATATTTCCTTTTCAAAAATTGTTAAAGTTTTGATGTTTCCCACAGAATAGGAATGATTTTTTTTTTAAAAAAGTCATTAACATAGCCTTTTCTCATTATGTTAAAATGTTATGTTTCATAATTTCTATTAATCTCATTTTGGTATATTAGCTAAAATACACTTACTTTAATAGTAAGCTATGATATGCAATTCACAATGAAAAGGAAACAAATAATAAATTGGAATTGAATCTAAAAATGTTTCAATCCATTTTTTTTTTTCCAAAGCTGCATACAATTGTTTATTTTTCTGGTTCTGATAAAACTGTGGTTTGGTAGTAAATCTTTCTCTTGAATATTTTTCCCATTCTTATTGTATACAATGAATTTGAAATGATCTAATAGGAATATATGGCATAGAAAACATTAAAATCTGCACAATGTCTCAACTCAGTTGTTCTGTTTTATATTAAAAAAAAAAAAAAAAAAAATGTGGAGAGGAATAATTTGATCCAGAATTGTGAAGAGTTATCTGGAAGTGAAATGATTTACCATGGAGTAGCATATAACCATGCGACTGAAAGAAGACAGAAGTAATGGCAGTTACCTTCCTTCCTCCTTGTTTAACTCAGAGCTCAACAGCAGGTACAGGATGTTCTGAGGTATTGCGAAAACTCATTAGTTCTCTATAAGGAAAGTTTGCCCTGGAGTTCACAGTTATTATCCTTGAAGCTAACAATGTGAGTTGAAATTCTGTGCAGCTTCAGCGCAGCGTGTTTCTGCATTTACTGTGTCACCTCAGCTGAACCCTTTTTGGCTCTGAGAACCTTGCTGCAGCCTGTCAGCAAAATTACAGGTTATGGTGAACAAATGCTTCAAGTTCTTGGGTATTTTCTGGATTAATCAATGGAAATTTTTACAGCTCTACTATTTTTTCTGATGAAAGGATAATTATTTTTCCTATTTTGCCTTGAAATGAACAAATGGATAACACAGGTTCCAAGACTAGATAAAAAAAATATATATATTCAGTCACATGAATTCTTCCATTGAGCTCCCCAATTTCTTACTAAACCTGCAATTACTATTGGCAGTGGACAGCAGGTAGTATGCTCTTTGCTTGCAGATGCAATACGCTTAGCAGTATTCATCACACTTTTCCCTGCAAGAATCATTTATTTGGATGGTAATTCCCCCATTTTATTCTGCTTACATACTTGTGCTAGAAATTTATGAAACCCTGGATGTATATAATGTGATTATGGATACAAGAGGCAGATGTATATGCAATGCACCAGATTTTTAGAGGCATGTGTTTGGCTGTGAGAGCTGAGTTGTTAAGTGGCCTCCATTCGATGCCGCTGACTAATGCTAAGCCCTTTATTCACTGTAATGGACGGGAAGCACAAGATAGACACAGCTTATAGTCACCTCTCCTTTGACTAGTCCTGTAGAGCAGAGCAGCTTGTGAAGGAAACAGTCTTCCTGAGTGGCACATGATCCCTTCACTGTTCCTTCTGAGGCAGTCCAGCTTCACTTTGCCCCAGGCACAAGGCTAACCTCAGTGAGACGCAGACGGCTCCTATCTAAGCAGCCATGTACACTCTTCACAAGGAAAATGAATTGAAAACACTCAGCCAAAACACTCCCACATGACAGACCTCTTGTACCATTACAAAATTCAGAGATAGACTGAGATTTGAAATGTCTTTATAGGAATTTTAGTGTCTAAATGCTTACAACTTCCCTGTGTGAGGGAAGAAGCCAGATATAAAATTCAGACTCAAATGCTTCATCATACTATAAACCAACATTTTGCATATAAACCATCTCTTTCAACAGTTTGGCATCTTCTTATTTAGTTCCCTTGTGAATCCCTTTTTGCTATATGGATAACTCAAAAAAATAAAATAGATGCTATTGTGTACAGAGTGAAATCCAGATCTTACAGGATACGTTTGAGTAAAATCCAAGGCTTCTAAACCTCATTATAAAGTGAACCAAGGTCAAGTGCATATATAGAATCTATAACGTTTACTTGTAATTCAATCCATAGCCTGAACAGAAATTGTTATTTTTTTCATTAGAAACTAGGCTAATTGTGTTGTTTTGCATATAATGGAAGAAGCCAGATTTGTGGCTTGAGATAGGAATATAGTCTGCAGTTTTGTGAGAGTAATGCCAAGGGGAACATCCTGGGCTCAGTGGTAACTTCTGAGCTGTGTAGTGGACTCTAAGGTGATCTGCAATCCAAATTGCAGACTCACATCTAAGAATGTGTTTGCTGCTTGAATCCAGTTTTTATACCAAATTTTATATTGAATTATACAAAGTATAATGAATCTTCATGCAAAATGAAATGTATTTAGCATAGACAGTTAAATGGGATCATTTGAAAGGTAGAGGACCTCACTTCAGTATTCCCATTTCCACAAAGGAATATTGACACAGGAGAAGATGTGCAGCAGCTTTGCAGTACATTTCTTATATCTGTTGACGGATGAAGGCTGCTTCACCAAATCTTCCCATTTTGGCACGATGCAGAGAAAGGGGCTCTTCCTCTCATGTTTGTGCAGCAGGGCCCTTTCCTGAACTGAACATTTCCCTTTTTTCACTGGGGCTTTTACTAACAGTAGTAGATTAGGGCTGTGACCTAGTAATAGAGGTAATAAATCAAGAGGACTGGAAGCACTGCTGGATTAGGAAATTATCAAGAGGAAGTATCACCAGCTAATTTAATTGATTATAGCCCTTTTATCATGATCAATGAATAAATCTCACAGTAGGTTGTAGCTGATGCTAAACTTGCAGGCAAAGGACAGAATGGAGTAGAATCTGTGATTTGATCCATTTGTCTCCTACTAAGGGCACAAATCCCAAAGTGGAGCCTCAGTGAAGACTGAATGCCAACTAGACAAGATTTTGACTGCATTATCAAAACAAGCTGTCTGATTATTAGACGAAGGCTGTCACTGTGATGTTGCTATGTCACATAAGGTTTTGAAGTATAAAACCATTAACTGTACAGTGATTTTTCTTGGTAAACATGGTTTATAATCCCTTTGTTTCCACCCCTGTAATCTGCTATTATCAAAAGTGCTGTCAAAATGAAATCAGACTGATGCAGTGGATCTTTGCAAGTACCAATGTCTTAACCACTGACTTTGTTTTGATTCTTAAGATTGGACTGCTGCTGAGGACAATCAGAAAAACATGAAAACCTTCAAGTTTCAGGCTCCTTCAGTGTCCATATTTCATGGCTATGCAGTAAAACTGTTCTTACAGTGACATGACAGATCCACAACTTTGTTCAAAGTTTCAAGCCATAATGTTGACAGGGAAACTAAAAGGCATTAAGCACGATGGCAAAACCTGCTATCCCAATAATCACATCATCTGAGAATCCTCCAACACTGACTCTGAAAGTATCCCTATACTTGGTAATTTTCCTTTATGAAAGTAAAAGTTGAGATGGTTATTATAATTCACATTTTGAGGTGGTTGGATATTTGTGATGAAGGCCCTAATTTGATCCAGACTAACAATTTGACAGGTGTATGCTGTTTCCCATTGTCACGGTCCACTCAGTGGACGCGTGATGGTTCGTTTGCTGTGATCTCGAGGCGCAAAAAATCAAGGCGACCACGCCAAGGGGTTATGCTTCAATCAAACAGTGCAACTTTATTGTTCTTGNCCCATGTAAAGACAAAAGCCACTAGCTAAAGCAGTCCGTCAGACTGAGTCAATGAGGCAACTCAGCTGTGTACTCAAAGTATGAAAACAGAGTGTTATTGAACTCAACAGTTGGACTGGCAGCCATCTCATTGTGTTTTTGTATTAGTCTCTAAAGACAGGAAGTAGTAGTCACTACTACATCAGGTCACAGATCTGATGAGCTCCCTGGAAAGTAGAAAATTGCTCTGTATATTTATCATCAAGGACAAAATTTTCTGTTCCATTACAGTTCTTCTAACTTTAGAGCAAGATGACACATGAGATTCCTTTCAATAATGCAAAGTAGTCAAAACCTCAGCTTTCTGTCTTCTCTTGATAAATGGAGAAAGTCCTGGATGGTGCATACACAGAATCTGGTCCATACTCCACAGTTTTGGTGCTGATTATGTTGGTAACCCCTTTTCCAGCTTCTGTTATTGTTATTGCCTCATTGGTCAATGCCTCAGTTACTTATGTCATTCCAGTAACCTCACCAGAACTTTGATTACATTTACATGACTTGGCAGCATCTATGTCAATACATAAACTTCCCAGTCCTCATAGAGAAACTGAGACGTATGGGTACCACAGAAAGTGAGAAGTGTAGGGACTGTATTTTACCAAGGATTTTACATAGCAAATGAAAATAAAGAGAAGCTAATTAAATAGTTTATGTTGAAAAAAAACATTTGAATTCAACAATATGGAATCAAAGTAATTTTGAATGAATTTACAGGCTCTTAACAGTTTCTTTATTACTGAAATCATATAGAAGGTATAATGAAAAAGATCATATTCTTTGTACTTTAATCCAGTCAAAATTCTGTGCAAAATTAAAATAAAAAGAGTTTATACTCTGTGAAATTTGATGGCTATAGTGTTCTGTAATTTATTAAAACAGCAAGAGCAGCCACACAGTTATAAATTATAATATGCAACTTTTTATGCACAAGTTTTGAAAACCAATATACATTTCATGTACTGTACTGGTAAGACTCAAATTGCATGATTGGAGATTTTTCTTGTTTTGAACTGTAACAACCTGCTTTGAGTTGTGCGCATGTTCATTTGAAGTGGGAAGACAGGTGGAAAACTTGAGGTAAAAACATGCAGAAAAATTGTAACTCTGCATTTTCCTGTATGGAGTGAGGATCCGCAGAGCAGACCTGAGGAATGAGACACTCCAAGTGCCACATGCTGTGGTGGTGGCTTAGGAGAAGTCATAGTGTGATTCTTAGCCAATCTAATTCCAACCTGTCTCTGTTAGCTCATTAATTGAGACATTATCTCAGGTTAACACAGAAGCTGATAGCTGAATCCAAGTGTTATAGGACTATCAAGGCTGTAAGGGCAGTTATTGCTTCCCTCTCAGCTTCATCATGTAACCATAAAATATGGTTTGATAGTCTGTTATTTCACTAAATAGCATTCATCTACATCAGTAGTGAGGAAAGGATTGTGATCCAGCCCCTCATAGGTGTTATCTTAACTAGTTAATGACTACACAGGGTTTATTTTAATAATGAACAATTTTTCTTTTTTCTTTATTGACTTCTGTTTTCCACTAATACCAGTCCAATCAGACTGTTAACAATAATTCATTTTTATTTTAAAAATAAAATACCAAAACATAATACAGCTTGTGGAAGATCCAGGTCATCTATTTTGTGCTTAGTATAGAAGGACAGCACCCATGGGACATTTTCTAGATGGGATTCAGCCGTTGCTGATTTCTATTCTACCATATATTTCCTCATCATGAGGTGATGCCAAAATAGCTCGAGTACCTGCAGCTCTTTGGGCATCATGATGATGCAGAGGAATCTCTTTGCCTGTGGTCTCTCCTACTTAATCCACCACTGCAGTGAGAATACAACATTTCAAAAGCTTTTATCAGCTGTATGTTTATTCTAATTTTTTCTTTTATTGTTTATTCATGACAGTGACTCAGAAATTATGCAGCATTCTAATTATCAGAATTGTATCCACAAGAAGCATTTCTATTACCAGTACCTCGATTTCAGTATTTGGAACACAGGATACTGTTTAGCTGCAGCTGTTGAAATTGGCTGAATTTTTATAATACCAACTGCTGAAGCTATATAGGATGGCTATGTTAATCCTGCCATTTATATTAGCACAAAAGTAATTGAATACTAAAGCTGCTCAATTTACATTACAAACTCATTTCACTAAAATATTAACAAGTATAAATCTTTATTCTTATGGCATCAAACTGTCCTTTTGAGCATAAGATTTATATAAAAATAGAATTAACCATGAATAGTTCTACAGGGAATTCCTGCCCCTTTTTCACACCGGTTTTGAGCAGCTTTTTGTAAGGCAAGAATCAACGTGGATAATATTATAATTCAGATGGGCAAACTAAACAAGTACAATTTCCTTTAATCACCTATGAATATGCATAAACAAAATATCTCCTCTGTGGTTTAGATATTAGAGGCTTATTGCTAGTGTAAGAAAGCTTTAAAAAAACAACAACACAGAATGCAAGTGGAGTGAAAGTCAATCAACTGAGAATAGTCACTCAAAAACCACATCCTTCATCCCGAGTAGATTAGGTGGCAAGATGATTTAAGTACCCTGTAAGTATTCCATAAAACTCACAAGATTTGTTGATTTTTTTCAACCTCAGTGAAGACAGCATCCTGGATAACTGTTAAAATAGTCCCAAACAAACAATGAAACCCAGAGAATGGCATATTTATTTTCAAATATTTATAGAGTGACTTGGATAACTTTGGCAAAGGAAGAACAAATCTGTCTTAACAGGTATGAAACAGCAAATACTACTGCACAAGAGACTCCTTGGCATAAATACCTTAAATACTAATTGCAGGCACTGTACAATGAGCATAAGGAAACGACACCTCAAACACGATGGGCTACGAAAGGCCAACAATAATGCTTTCAAGGTCACATATTTAGCAAATGTTAACGCCTGCATGATGCTTCTACACAAATTATTAAGAAGAGTCTGATTCTCCCTTGGACATAGGTTTCCTTACTGTCCCACAGGAGCAAAGTGAGCTTTATTTGAAATAACACTTAACTCCTGAATGAGTTCAGTGTTCATTTTCCTATCTGAGTGAACTGCCATGTCAAGAATTGGCAGATCACTTGAGCTGCAGTATCTATCTATGCATGCTCATCAAATATGGATTCATTCAGCTTAACTGTGTGCAAATGAGAAGGCTGAAACATACCTCTGCTATCCCCATTTGCCAAGAAAATGCACAAATCCTGAAGTGGCTACTCAGATGTCAAGAGGTAACATGTATCAAGAGAAATAATAGAGACCATGTTTGAGTCTTAAGATAACCTTGTACGGTTACAGCAGAAGAAGCCATGTTAGTAGTTTGGTGAAAAAGGATTATGAAGATACTCTGTGTATAACGGAGAAAGCTCCTAGATCAAAGGAAACTGGTGTTATTGATGGGGTAGTGATTGCACACAGTAAAAGCTAAGGTGCTTAGGAGACCTGAACGTGCTGAATATGATCCTAACTTCTCACATAGGAAAGGTAAAGGTAATGAATTCTGCTACTGGTCTCCATAGACTTCTTTGGGAGTTATGAAGATATCAACAACTACACAAAACAAATATAAATCACTGTCCAAAGAATCATAGTATATTTTATACATTTTTATAACAATAGCAATTACCATCCAAATATAAAGTGATGAAGAAACAGATTCTGTTCATAAAATATTTGAGATCTTCAGATGAAAGGCAATGCAAAAGGCACACATTTTATAGAAAAAAACTAGTAAGACTCTTATTTTTCCTGTCTTTCCAATGTTACTACCTATAGGATAAAATCAGAGACAAAATGGTATTTTGTAGCCTGTTTGATTTGCTACCTCTTTTCAGCTGGAATTCACATATGAGCTGAAGGATAATAATTTTCTTTGTCATGTGTGATATTGTCCAGCTATTTTTACCAGAATGCTGAACACAGCTGTGTGTTTCTGTCTCATAATACACTTGCTTGGTTTTGCGATAGTTATTTCATACCCGGTGCTGTTAAAAGCAACGAGGGTCAGTAGCTTCCCATCTAACGTTTCTGGCTCATGGAATTTTTCAAATTGACTAATAGATTCAGTGTGAGTTCAACACAGATTTTGAACCTTGCTTTTTTGCTGATACTTCTTAAAATTCCAACTCCTCCTCCCTCCTTTCCCTCAGGCATTGCAGATTAGACATAAATAGACACTGCTTTTATTCAAGTTATTTGTGGTTATGATTGCCTTATGATTCCTGAACTGCTGGGAAAGTATACGTTTTCCACAAACTTTTGCTTTGAATATTTACCTGTTTGACAATTTAATGTTCATTCTTCTGATACCAAGATGTACTGTATATAATTCTATTCAGATTCAAGCATGCATTTTATTTCTAGTGATTCAGGAAATATAACTAAAAGGAAACTTAGCAGAACAGACTGTTTTTTCCCTTGTTTGTACTTTTACTTTATTTTCCAATTTTTCTCCTCAGTATTAATATATGGCACCATGTGAAACATTCATCAGATGCAAACAAGTATAACCCCATTTAGCTGAATAAAAGATGGTAACTTACAGAAGTTGAGGATATGGTCCCAAGGTTAGAGTATAACATTGCTTTAGCATATGTTTTTCTCTAATATGATTCTGACTGCTTCATTACTATATTAGTTTCTATTGTGAAGAAGAAAATATACATTTGCTTTACTCTAGGGTAAGATGTATCATATGGTTACATACTTACTACTTTTGTTTAGCATAGCGTACCTGAGTAGGTAAAGAGCAACTCCATGGCAATAACCCCAGGGCCAACGAGTAACAGATGCAATGTGAAGATGGATGGAATGATTTTAATTTAAAAAAAAAATAATTCAAATTAGTAATTCAGCAAAACTGATTTCCCAATTTATAGTCATAGTATAATGAAGTTTTTTTCTGGAAGAAATATTTTACATGAATTTCTAATGTCTACAAACAATTTTATACCATCCTGCATTATGTACCTCATATGCTATTTTCTTAACAAGAGTAATAGCACAAATCACCTTTATGATTGTCATGCACAGCATTCATTGTTTCAATGTGATTTTCTGCCTTCTTTTAAATTTAGTCTCTTTGAGTTGTGTTTCTGAAGATATACTTCCAGATTTAATGGCAAAGTCAGATCAGTCACAGTGTTCTTAGACCGTTTAACCCTGATTATTTTTATGGAGATGCTGCACATGTCTTGATTTAATCTTACATGTCTGAATTGTTCTGCTAAACTGTGCAAGCTGAACTTACTCCATTTTATTTGGCTTTAAGGTATATTAGTACCTGTTAACTGTGTAGGTAGTTAATATTATCCAAATTTTTCCAATATGAAGAGTGGTTTTATGTTTCTTAAAACTCTGAAAAATACTAATTATGTGGTAGAAACTTTGTATTCAGATTTAATATTTTTATCATTCCCACACAAATCAGCTCTGCTTTTCCTGAAAATAACTTATCTTGTCCATCTAAAGATAACCTTAGAGCTGTTTATTTGTGAAGCTCTACCACCTTAATGTGTGATTAGATAAGGACTTGGAATCTATCTGAGCGGGAGGAAGGACCTAATTTCAGGAATCTTCCTTCTACTATGACTTGAAAATTGCTTAGATATGACCAACCAGCCAGATTTTTAAAAATTGCGGCTCACATACTTTCAGGTGCGAAAGCTTAAAGCTTGCTAGCTTATTTCCTTGAGGATATCATTATTACCAAAGATGGGCACAGTAAGAAGGACTAGGAAGAGAGTTTAGGGAAAACAGAGATGGGCTTTAGAAGAATGACACCTATCATCAAAGGAATGGATGAAAAGCAGAGGGAAGCAGCACGAATAAGCCTATCACTGCTGCAATAAATGTCTTCCACAGTCCAAGATGGTACCTCACATTCTTTGGTTATCTAGCGAATGTCTGTGATATGTACAGGAAATGGATGTTTATATCCCTTATGTGGACCAGGACACATACAAAGAACAGATGTCTGATCACCCATGGTTTTATCCCCATGGGGCTTCTCTTTTATTCAACCCATGGGTCAAATTAAGGCACTGACTAGATACCTACTGCAAATTACATTTTACCCTCATCACTGTGTTCACACAGCTCCCCACATAATTAACACTAACAGCATTAGGATTCAGAGAAGAGGTGATGATTTCTTTTCTTATTACACTGCAATATCCAAGACCTTTCAATACTGTGGAGAAAGAAAATAATTCCTTCCCATCCCATCATCTTCCCCCAGTCTGAAATTTTGGCTTGCTTCATAATAGGTATTTCAGTATCACTGAATACAAATAAAGACATTACACTGAGAAACTGTTGCTGAGTTCTGCTTCAGAAAGCCACAAGAAATGACAGTGGAGGAAAGCAGGGAGTCTAAGTCACCTTTTATGTAGCTTGTAGGGTTATGGAACTTGAAAAAGTTGATGAAAATAGGATGCTTCTATCACTTTCAGAAAGCAGTACAGGAGAGAATTTCAATTAAGGCAGTTTTTCGTATTAACTTCCACATTCTCTTAATTATTACTTTTGGGTTTTATTTTAGAACTACACAGAAGCCTCATTATGCAAGAGTGGTATAAAAAATAACCTAAAGGAAGTGCTTTCTAAGTTCAGATAAGATGATTAAATATAGGTTGTGATCAAGGGAACAAAACCATGTTTTTGAGTAGGGCCGTAATGTCACATGGGGAAGAAAATATGGTTGCATAGGTGAGTAATCAGCTCAAATAATCAGCTCAAACAAATTAATGACATTAATTTCCCTTACTGGACTTCCATGCCTAGGCGTTGCAGAACTTGTTATATAAATCCTAAATAGATACAATATAAAACAGAAAGTGAATATCCTCATATACTGATTTCCATCTGCTGTTAATGATAGGTGTCTTATCACGTATTCATGTTCACTCTGCAGAATAGAAATACACCTTATTTTACTTTCTGGATTTTGCTTTCTTGATTTTAACTGTAAAATATGTAGCAGTTTTGAAGCATAGACTTTGACAAGACAAATGAACTGTAGTTTTTCTTATGAAATTAAACATATGGACAAATGAGTGGTAGGATGGATAGAAAATAATATATTCCTTAAAGAAAAAAAATCAAGAAAGCTATGGTTTGGTTTTTTTTCTGTTTATTTAAAATAATTAAGGTTGCAGAATTTTTTTTTTTTTACATTTTATTGACTTTTTAATTACGAACTGGATCTCCAGCTACTGTTAAGGAAGATCATTCTTATCCAAATGATGCAGATTTACGTGTTCTAAGATTCTTGTTTATTAACTGTATTTTTCTTCATAGGTCAAATTAATCTGAAACTGATTTAGATTAAAGATTTTTGGATCCTCAATCCTACAAATTTCATGCAAATATGCTGCTCAGCCTAGGATTTTTACACTGGTTTACAGGAAACATACTTTCTATTAAATACAGGCAAATATATGGAGGAAAAAACAGCGTACTTTATACTGTGCCATTGACTTGACATCAGTTTGGTGTATTTCCCTCATGGAAGAATGGTAGACTAGATTTTGCCCCTTCTTTATAGCTGTGAATATGAGGAAACTAGATAAGAACATGCTCTAGGATTATTTCAGATGCTTATAAGGTATAGATGGTTGTGTATTTGCATAAATCTCTGGGAAAAAAAAAAAAAAAAGGAGAGTTTTGGTTAGTTTGGGTTTGTTTTTTTTAATTAATGTTAATTTATTTTTTTTCTTGAATGCAGTTGCCAGGGTACAAAATGATGAAATAAAACTAAACACCCCGATATCCCTTCATGTCACAAAACATATTTTCTGCAATGTACCATATGGTCTACCTGCCATCAGTGCAATTCTATTACAAACAGCAGAAGTGTTTCTGTAGTAAACCTGGGTTAGAATGAGCAGAATTTATAATCTACATTTGCAAAGGAATGGATGGGAGTTATTTCATTCACACATGACAGCAGCATTGCTCAGCTTTCTTGGACTTTCAGTTTACTTCGAGTTTCTCAGACAGATATGCTTCTGATCTTAAAACACAGTCACATCTTCCTTGCAGCAAAGAAGAAATAATTAAATGTATTTGTCTTTTTTAAAAATAAAATTCTTACTGATTCTCCTGGATTTCCGACAAGATAGTAAATGATTTTATCCCAAATCAACACCTGAGCTTCCAAGCTAGGCACTTATTTTATAAATTGTCTTGCAATGACAGTTATCTACAAACAGAAGTTAATTCATATAAAGGTACAATGTGATCTTTAAACTGTCATTGTTCACACTTCTTCTCACTGTGAAACATAGATGAAACTAAACAGAATAAGAGGCTCTTACCCTACGTAAAATGTTGAAAGTTATTGAAGAACTATCCTTGTATGACACCATGTGTAGATAAGTTATTCTTTTGTCATATTACCAGCAACCACCGAAAACCTTTCTAAGAACTATACTTCTTTCATACTGTAATTACAGAAAAAATAGCCCCACATTATATCTCAGATGCCACTATATGAATATTTGACAAGGACAGATATTTGAAGATGACATCCAAGAGTGATCTCAGAATGATGCTGGTATTGACCCTGAATTTTTCTTCTATATTAGTAATTAATGTAAAATAAAATTGACATTTTTGGAACACACAATAGACAGCAAATCAAATTTACATACGTGTGTAGGTATTTCTGAGTATTCATTATGAAAACATCTTTCATTTTATAGTTTTCTTCCAACATAGAGATGTATCTTCCTTTTTGAATTACTAACAGGTTTTCCAGAACGTAACTTGTGAGGAGAAAGTGGTGTGCTTTAACCTAGCAGGCGGCTAAGCACCACATAGCTATTTTACTCACTCCTCCCCAGTGGGATGGGGGAGAGAACTGGATAAAAGATAAAACTCATGAGTTGAGATAAGGATAGTTTAGTAGGACAGAAAAGGAGGGGATGATAATGATAAAAGAATATATATAAAACAAGTGATGTACAATGCAACTGCTCACCACCCACTGACCAATGCCCAGCTAGTCCTCAAGCACCTGCTGCTACCCCACAGCCAATTCTCCACAGTTTTACTCTTCAGTGTGATGTCATGTGGTATGGAATATCCCTTTGGCCAGTTCAAGTCAGCTGTCCTGGTTGTGTCCCCTCCCAACTTCTTGTGCACCTCCAGCCTCCTCACTGGTAGTGCAGTGTGAGAAGCTGAAATGTCCTTGACTTAGTGTGAGCACTGTCCAGTGACAACTAAAACATTAATGTATTGTCATCATTATTCTCATCCTAAATCAAAAACATGGGACTGTACAAGCTACTAGGAAGAAAATTAATTTTGTCCCAGCCAAAACCAGAACAGAAAGAAAATAAGAAAACTAGTTTTCAGATGTGACCTTACACTGCTCGAGACCTAAAATGTTACTGTTGATTATACAGTAGCAAATGTTTTTGTCATTATTTTATTAAATTTCATAGCAAAGGAAAAGAATAGTGCATCAATGCTTTATGTTTTCTTTAAGGAAAAAGCTAACCTGAGTCACAGAGGGCCAAAGGGAATATATACTATAGGCATCATATTTATTCTACTTGCAGAAATCCAAGCGACTGAGCATCTGCAAAGCCATATTTAAAAAAAACAACTTTCCCAGACCATTTGATAGATTTTACATCTGTAGCAATGTACTGTGGGTCATATTAATAACTCTGCTTAAGTTGGACAAAAAAAAACATTTCTGTTAGGATTTCTTTCCACATCTAACCCCAATGAGAAAACTATTATGAATGTCCCAAATAATAATAATAAAGCAAAGCTTAAGATCTCTCTTCTTTTTATGCTTCTAGAAGAGTCCAGATTTACACACAAAATATTATTTCAAGGTAGCAGCTTCTTCAGAGGACATTTGAAAACAAGAGTTAGAAAAAGAAAATATCTTTGATTATCTCCATCTTTGTAGAACATAGAATTACTTGGTATCTGCACAATGCTGTCACAAATGCAGTAATGTGGTGGACGTTTTGAGTGGAATCTTCAGTACTGAAAGTGAAGGGTAAATCTTAATAAATTCTTCTTTTGAGGAAAGCTACTGAGCTTTATTTTGCTGTGTTCCGTGTTTTGCATATTCCTCTGCGTGCTGTCATTTGAGACAGACTCCAGTGAGAGTTCGGAATGCACTGGGTGCTTTTGTAAGATGTAGAAATGATTAGGACACTTTTTCCAGTATTAGACAGTAATGTTTCCATTGAGGTCATCACAGAAGTTATTGTTTTAACTTGAGTAATTAAAATGTTTTGCTGAATGCATATAGTTGCTTTCTGAAATAGAGGAATCTATTCCCTTTTCACTGGGAAGAAGTTTCCATTGTAAATGTATTGTAGCAACTGTATTGATTTTTGTCTTATGTAGTAATTCTTTCTCACTTCTAATTTTCAAGCTAACTAGCAAAAAAACCCAGATGGGAATAAAAAGAATGGATTCCTTCTGGGTGGTTCTATCTTGTATAGCCAGAGGGTGGGAGAGGGAATCCTAAAGAAATCGTTACATCTGCAAGGCATTGTCAGCATAAAGGCCTAATAGGGCCGCACAAGGCACTAACTATGACTGGTAGAACAGGAAAGCTCTTTTGCTTTGTTTTTAAACTCTACTCTGCACATCTGCTTATCCTTGACACACGGGACAGCTTCTGCAGTGTCTGGACTACTTATTTTGCAGATCATAAAGCTTTATACAGAGATTTTGTCATCAAACTCAATGATCTGTGAAGGAGCTTGAACTTACTGACTCATCCTGCCTTGCTTTCAGGACTCATGCAACAACCACTGCCTTTCCTTATCTTTTCCTTTCATTTTCCATTCATAATTTTCAGTAAGACAGTCCTTAATGATAATCACAATCTATTGTTTAAAAAAAAAAATTCAAAAAGTTCAGCAAAATGAGAGTGTTTGACTAATTGATCTCTGATAGATTGGCAAGGATCTCTTTCTTGGAGACAAAATAAATCTGGTCTTGGAGATCAGATAAATATAGCAAAATGTATTCTCCTCATAGAGGTTACTGTTGGAGCCACTATTTTTGCCAAAGTATATTCTCCAAATATCAACCTGGATGTATAAAATAATATAATACTAACATCCTTTTCCTCTAGAAAGCATTTCTTTTCTATTAGAGTTGAAATGCAATTGGGCCGAAATACATCATGTTCTAGCTGATTACTTGAATATTTTCTACCTCTTTTTTCTATATATTATTGACCATGATGTTAATTTTTAAATTAGATTTAATTGCCATAATTTTTCAGGTATAACTCAGTGATACTTGTCTTCCTTTGCCAGTAACACAGAAATGCACGTAAGACATAGGATGATCCCAAGGTACATGCCTGTTTCCACAGATCACTGGTCCTGTAAATTTTGGTCAGCTTGCTTCCACCTCAACCACTTTGATTAAATGCCTTGATTCAAGTAGAAAGAACATTTTTCATAGTGACAGAAAAATGTCAGTCCAGATGTGGTGGGTTTTGACCTTGGCTGAGCGCCAGGTACCCACCAAGTCGCTCTATCACACCTCCCCCCCCACTTACTCAGCAAGGGGGAAGAGAATAAGATGGAAGAGCCTGTAGGGTACGACAAAGGCAGTTTAATAAAAAAAAAAAAAAAAGCAAAGAACAAAAAGCAAGCCGCGCGCGCGCGAAGCAAAGCAGAATAAGGTCTTATTCTCTACTTCCCATCAGCAGGTGATGTTTGGCCTCTCCCGGGAAGCAGGGCTCTGGTACGCGTAGCGGTTGCTCGGAGGACAAGCGTCTTCACCAACGAATGACCCCAACCCCCTTCTCCTCTCTTCTCCTTTTATACTTGAGCTGACGTCACGCAGTGTGGAATAGCTCCTTGGTCAGTTTGGGTCAGCTGTCTTGACTGTGTCCCCTCCCAAGATCTTGCCCACCCCTTCTCACTTAGAGCGGGGAGTGGGGGAGGGAAGATGTTGGAAAGCCAGCCTCGGTGCTGTGCAAACGCTGCTCAGCAGCAGCCACAACACTGGCGTCTTATCTGCCTCCCAGTACAAAGCACAGCACCATAAGAGCTGCTCTGGGGAACATTAACTCCAGCTTACCGAAACCCAATACACCAGATATGATGATTTTATTCCACCTGGTTAAAAAAAATGTATTGATTGACTGCCTTGAAGGCATACTGCATTTTCCATAGTTTAGTAGACACAAAGACCTCTTTCCCTTCATTTTATGAAAGTAGAATGCATGTGCTTCTTTCTACTGCTTTGATGTAGAAATTGAGAAGAAAGTTAAGGATGATGTAATTGTTAATTGAAACAAGCAATTATAGTAAAGTCCCTTGAAGTTACAATGATATTTAAATAAAATTAATTTATAATTCAGTTGTTAGAAATCTCTTTGAGGGATTAACTTTTCATACATTACCAAAATAAAATGCAAAGAACTAGTTGTTCTAAACTAAGCATTAGTCAATTGATATTGTTGAGGAAATGTAGCTATTTTCGTGAACACAAAACAAGTGACAAGATCTTTTTCCTTGCAAATTATGTTATCAATAATGCTGCATTTTCTTTCATATATAGGTTCTGCTGCATTAATGATTGGTATTTCCTATAATATAGGTAAGAATAAGATGCTGTGTTAGATAAGCCCAAATTTTACTATTATCTGAGGATCAAACAGAGGCTGAATTCTCATGCTTTGAAAACCTATAGTATAATACACACATTTGCTTTTCCATTTTAAAGGCAAATTATCATGTTTCACAATTACCTGCCCTTCCTTATTAGTTTTAGATATCTTACTAAATTAATCAAAAAAATCTCTCACCTATAGTTTAAGGTCACTGTGAATAAAATTTGTTTGTTTTTATTTGTAATGTTTAGTGGAAAAGACCTTTCTTCATGCCATGAAAAAACATAATAAATTAACAAGAATCAGCAGGTTTCTTTAAGGCAATACAAGATCGGTAGAGAAAGTAATAAGCACATGTATTTTACTTTTATTGCAGTCTCTGGGGAATGAGGGCAATAGTGTTAGCTAAGTTGCAAAATATTGTGCCCTCTGGAGATTGCCTGAAACGATTTAATGAACTTCAGAGACTTCTGAGTATCATTCTGCTAGTGAGCCAGGTGTTTTGCATGTCCATCTCAAAGCACAATCTATCATTGTCGTACCCATCAGTGCCACTGTAACTTTTGAGTGGCGTCTGAAATATTTGTAGATGAGTATCGTCAAGCTTCTTCTCCTAAAAAAAAATGTAATTTAAAGACACCACATACTTATGAAAAACATAAATAGAGGATGAAATTAACCTGTATTGTGCTGAGGTCATTCAGGTGCATGCTCCTGTGCTTCGATTGAATCTAGATTTACTGACTTCACTAAGTATTTATCACAGGATGTTGTTTTGCCAAAACTGTTCTTAGATCATGCACATATCTCCCGTGCTTACAAAACAACTACCAGTACAACCTACCTCACTCAGAACTAGGAGACTCAGAAGATCCATACATTCATTATTGTTAGTTTATCTGTAAAAACTATCAGTTATTTCCACAATAAGGTTGCATTTATCACTATCCTACTCCAGTTCAATTGGTGAATGAGAGATGTTTTCTTTCTAAATTAAATTGATTTTGTTTCCCTACATGAAGTCTGATTTTTGTCCCTGACTATAATTGGTGAGTGAGGCCTCCCTATCCTTTGTCTCAATCCTGGAGCCTCTTGTTGTGTTTTCTCCTCCCCATCCCACTGGAGGCATCTAGGACAGAGACAGCTGAGTGGGCTTAAACTACAACAAGAGGATATCACAGTTCACAAAAATAACATAATTACATTTTTCCTGTGAGCCTCATCAACAGCTATCTACTGCTGCCCTACTGCACAGGCACGATGAACTGTGGTGGATTCTGGTCCTCATGATGCGTTCCTCTGTTATTTCTTCCTTTTCTACAACTCACAGACTCCAGCTATGCTTTTGAATCAAAGTCATCATTTCCAAGGAATTTTGTGATGCATTTAGTGCCACCAGTGGAGATAGTCTCTGTTCTCTAATGAACCTGAATCAAGAAATCCTTCTGGTAAGAAGTGAGAGTCTTACTGTTTTTCAGATGACTAACAAGACAGATGTGTGTTTTAAGAGCCATATATGGATATTTTTACTGCTAAATTTCCATTACAGCTTTGTTTTAGTTTATTTAAAGCCTTGTATCAGCTTGAGTCTTAGTGACCTGAATATTTATTCATTCACACTAAAATCAGTAGATCACATCAAGCAATCTGGACAGTGACATCTATAACTAATCTTCACATGCTTTTGCAGGAAGCTAATTCCAGTGTTATTAGGCTGTATTCTAGTGATGGAATATTATTTGCAACTAATCATTCACTTCACTTTGGACTGTCAAATATAGCAAAGGATAGGAAAACTAGATACAAAGGAAATGAATGAACAGCATCAATTTATATTAAAGGACTCGAGATTTCCACAAGAAAATATAAAATGAGATCCTAGATTTTTACTTCACTGATGCGTATATGTGAATAAGATAAAAATCCAGGACAGTTGCATGAAGGAACTCTTTTCTGTCTTTTTTTCTCATTTAGATTTAGAGCAGAGTTCTACTTAAGCAGCAGCAAATTTTTAAAAATGAGAACCAAATCTGTGTCAAGCTATTTGGAATGTGCCAAACTCTACCTTCCACTCTTACGTTAACTCCTTCACATGCATAGAAGGGTAAACCAGTTTCATTTGCTCATTTGACCTCACAGTTTTTCAACTTCAAAAGTCTCTCTGGTGCTGTGCAGCACAGAATGGCAAACTCTCCGGTTTCTGTGATCTGTAGGTATGTACAGACTATGGGGTAATATTTTTCTACCATTTTTTCAATCTAAAGTGTAGAGAACTTTTAGAAAAGACACTATGTTGAAAACAGCCATTCTAGATAGAAGAGTAGAATCACAGAATTGTCAGAGTTGGAAGGGACCTCTAGTGATCATCCAGTCCAACTCCTCTGCTAAAGCAGGATGGCCTAGAGCACATTACTCAGGGCTGCATCCATGCGAGTTTTGAATGTCTCCAGAGCTGGGGACTCCACAATCTTCCTGAGCAGCCTGTTCCAGTGCTTTGTTATCCTCATGGTAAAGAAGTTTTTTCTCATATTTAAATGGAACTTCCTATGTTCCAGCTTGTGCCTGTTGCCCCTTGTCCTGTCATAGAGAATTGCTGAAGAGTCTGACTCCAACATCCTTGCACTCACTCTTTAGATACTTACAGGCATTAATAAGCTCTCCCCTCAGCCTTCTTTTCTCCAGGCTAAAGAGTCCCAGCTCTCTCAGCCTTTCCTCATAAGAGAAGTACTCCAATCCCGCAATCACCTTCATTACCCTCCACTGGACTCTCTCTAGTAGTTCCCTGTCTCTCCTGAACTGGGAAGCCCAGAACTGGACACAGTGTTCCAGATGTGGCCTCACTGATGCAGAGTAGAGGAGGAGAATGACACTGTCGTCCCATTTCCCTGTCGGTTTGGTAGGTCAGAGCAGGTTTACAGGTGCTCCATAGACTGTGCTGTAGGCCAGGGAGTGGGAAACTGAAATAATGTGAATGGCCATTTCCTACAGATGCCAAAAGAAACATCTTGATTTTGTAGTCTAGATGAGGTCTCAAAGTTGGAGAGGGAGTCCTTCAAAGCTCTGTCCTGTGCCAAGTAGAAATTTGGACTGGGGTAAAATTGCACCTTTAGTAAAGTAAATTTCCTTTGCCTGAAGACTTACAGGAATGCAATTGAATTTCAACAGTACTTACATCATGCTTAGAAGTCCTTTTAAAGTGAAAGACTACTGTTCGTTGTAATCACCCAATTATCCTTCACAGATCTGCTATGTTGACATCCTTACTACCATATATGACCCCAAAAATCATGCTTTTTGATGTCATTTGCTGAGATCATGCCAGAAGAACATCAAAGGACCAGGACATTAGAAATTTTGTTTTGCTGGCATAAAATGGTATTACATACAGTTTGCTTTTGGATTACTGCGTCACTAGGCTAAGGTTAGGTTACCTTTCAGTTTCTAAGCAGTACAAACAGGGTTCATAATGCAAACAGCTGAAGTACAGAGTCCTCCTGTCTGCTGAAAGAAGAGCATGTAACATTTGATTTTATATTTTGGAGATTCTTCATAAAACCTCTTCTAAGATTATATAAAATGGTAAAGAGCAAAGGAGCACCAGCAATACAAAACACAGGAAGAGAAAAATGTCAAATGCCTGGAAATGACAACTTCTATCTGTAAAAGGTATTTCCTTATTCTAGAAGACCAAAAGCATATCATGCAATATAATCACTATTATTAGACCCCGACTTTATTCTTTTGCCTCTGGAAAACATCTGGCTATGTTCTGGTGGCTTTTTTTATCTACGAGTATGACCCTTTTACCAAGGGTCCTGGAAATCTTCCCCTGAAACCAGGTGTCTCAAAGAACATGATCATGTTTCAAAACTGTGGTGAGATGAGTTGTGCCCTAGTTGTCTTAAAAGATGTCCTGCAAGGAGAAGATGAAAAGAAAACGTAGAAATCAAAATGGAGATAGAAAAATGCTGCTACAGAAGGAAGGGATAGCAGCAATATGGTTACATCTGAAATTTTGTATTGGTTTTGTTGACTGCTTTCCTTGAAATGACCTTTTTGGTCAAGAATGGGACTGGTGATGTGGTGATATTGTACAGGTAAGTATACTTCTAAGTGTGCATGTGTTACAGGCAATGAAATGAAAATATTGCAATCCATATGTCAATGAGAAAAATTCAGTGAAAAAAATATTCTTGGTAGGCCTTTATTATAGATACTCTAAATTTAAAATACAGAAGGGTGCTGACAACCATTTTACACCCTCTTAACAAGCCTTGAAAGTTATTTAACAGCAATTCATTTTCATATAACCAAAATATAATAATGTATTGTGTTGTCCTTAGTTTATGTTGATTTTCAATAACACTTCCATATCATTTTTACCAGTAAAAGCTATTGTTTGCAAATTGCTGTCTGATAAAATTTTAGAAAAGAATAATATTCAGAAAGAATAAAATCCTAGGTCATCTGAAGTGACAGACACCACTGTCATTGATTTAACAGTATCAGAAGTGTTCCAGAGTGATCTAGCTCAATCCTGAAAACCTGCCGTATGCCACAAAAACATCTTTCTTTTCACAATATGTGTGACAATTTTAGTAATCAGCACCTGTCCTTTTAGATTCAAGGTGTGATTCACGTACTTGTTTTGCATATTTGAGAAAAAAAAAATTTGGACAGAAGGGCCTTGTTTCCATGAGATAATTTCATCATATTTATCAGCAAGGAAGATCTAGTTTTTCAGACATGTGGGCATAATCTACTAAGGCCACCTTCTATTAGTTACCCTAGAGCAGTTTATGGGTCAGCTTTTGTGAGTCATATTTCAGGAAAAAGAGCAGTAAGAGGCATGTTACCATTTCCCTTTCAGAGTGAGGACATTGTTTATGTAGTCGATGGCAAGAGCACTTTTAATAAAATCTATTTATCCAAGTTAAGTGCTGAATTATAGCCATTTAACTGGTTACCTCTATAGTCAACGAGGGAGAGGCTTCCAGTGGGTGAGTTGGCCAGCCACAAGACATGAGTATAGTGCTATCAGGGAACAAGATTCATCAGCATGAATGATGTTTTTCTCCACTCATTGAAATATAACATGAATGTTTACATTTTATATGGCTAACGTTACATGAGGAAGGGCTGCTGGTACTAAAAAGAAAGGGCAACTGGGGCAAGTTATTGGCAGAATTGTGATGGATCTTGATAAGAATATGATGGTTCAAGACAATACCAAGCTGTCTCCTGTAGATTGATGGAAAACCTGTGTATCTGAGCATAGGACTACATCAAACTAAACAGATGTGCAAGTAGCACAATGATTTTTATGATCTTTTAGATATTTGTGTTGGTTCTGTGTGTGTTTGTGTCAGTATGGCCAACACCTTTCACCAAACTCAAACTAGTTTAACCGATATATTTACCTACTTCAGATCGCCTTTTATTTTTGCAGAGAAAATTTGCACAGGCTTTGTTGGTGGGTCTGAATGATCAGCACTTTCCTAAAAGAGGGTCTGGGAGGTGCTCACACAGAGAATATTCTGCCAAATAACAAGCTTATTAGCATCCATCAGGAAGCCTAGTATTTTACCTATGTATTAATAACTATGTATAAATACGTGCCTGAGGTTAAACATTAGGAGGTTCCATTCACAGGCAATAAAGAAGACAGAAGTGCAAGTAGACGTATAATAAGATCAAAAAGCAGATTAACTACATTGAGCCTGCTTGTGGAAAATATTTCCCTTGTGAAAACCTGTAATGGGTCCTTTTCTTTGGGACATTTAAAAAGAAATACTTTTTCTATTGCCTGTTATAGATACTAAGCACTAATTAAACAAAGTGTTTTGCCAAAACAATGTATTTATAATTCTTCATACCAAATAATCAAAATAGTACTACATTCCATAGTATAGTATATACAGTGTTTAATAAAAATGAAACGATTTACATTTCAGAGGTCAATCCTTCAGTAAACTCTGTTCTGGTGCTCATATAACCCTTTGTGTGATGAACCAGACTTAAATGACATGTAAATTCTTCCACAGTAGCCTGCTTGCATGATCAGCAAGAGATGTGAGAGCAGATGTTATAGAATCATAGAATCATAGAATGGTAGTGATTGGAAAGGACATCTGAAGATTATTGAGTCATGCCATGCCAGAGCAGGTTCACCTAGGGTAGGCCATGCAGGAACATACCCAGGTGAATTTTGAAAGTCTCTAGAGAAGAAGACTCCACAACCTCTCTGGACAGCCTGTTTCAGTTCTCTGTCACGCTCACAGTAAAGAAGTTCTTCCTCATGTTGAGGTGGAACCTCCTGTGTTCCATGTCATGTCCATTACCCCTCGTTCTATCACAGGGAACCACTGAATAGAGGCTGGCCCCTTCTACTTGATACTTACTCGTCAGATATTTGTAAATATTAATAAGATCCCCTCTCAGTTTTCTCTCCTCCAGACTAAACAGGCTCAGATCTCTCAGACTTTTCTCATAAGAGAGATGTTCCAGTCGCTTAAGTCACTCTCTTTACTCTCTTGCTTGTAAATCTGTGCTGTTTTTTGTGACTTCGAGCAAATGAAAATTAAAGGACTTGTACAGAGGATTTACTTCTCTACTATTCATATACATCACGTTGCCTTATAATTTCATGCAGACAGCTTTAGCAAAATCTTTGTTGGTTAATTGGAATGTAATCCTTTCAGGTAGTGGACATCTAACCAGCATTTCTGAAGGTAATTAGTGAATCAAATAAAATACTAATGGAAACAAGTAATTACTTGAGAGCCAGTGGGTAATAGTGGGAGGTAATTGTTTCAATATCTACATGCTCTTACTCGTATTGCAGATGGATTGCCATAGCCTTGTTCTAGAGAAGCCTGTAGTGTCACTACTTCACTTTTAAAAGGATGGGAGAGAAGCCTTGCTTAACCAAGGGTGCATTTCACACCATAAAAGGAAGCACAGTCACATAAACACTTTAATTTGATAAGATAGTCTGTAATTTTGACAGGCTAAAGTAGTGCAGTGTAAAGAAAATTCAGCACTTCTTAAAAGCAGATTTTTACTCTGTACAAAGTTGATTAGAAAAATAGGATTCATTAAAACATGGATGGAAAACATCTGGTTATATGGCAGATGGTAATTCAGCTATCAACACATCCAACTGTTAAATGAATGGACTGATTTAATACAAAAAGTATGGCTTTCCCTCCTCTATGGCTCATTCATTTGCAGATTGTTGAAATTTTTTTTTTCATACTAAACTAAGCTTTTCAACAATTCAGAATGATTCAAGTCCTCCTTCTCCCCCTTGCCTCTGGCATATACCTTCTCTATTCTTTGTTTTAGTGTTATTGCTTAAACAAAGAAAAATGATTCATCCTTAATGCGGAAAAGTGGAAAATTTGTGTGTCCTTTCCAGACATTATAGCACACTGAGCCAAATTTTTGTCTGCTGTAACATTGATTTCTAAGGAGTTGAACTGACTTTATCTGGTTTCTCCTGTATGGTGAGGAAGGATGTCCTGATCTACTTCCTGAATTCCTAGAATAATTTCATAATCAGAAGTAGTGAAGTAAAGATCTCTTTAGATACTGTTCTCAAAAACAGTTTCCTAAAATGACTACAATGAATCCCACCCTTAAAAGCAGCTTAATAAAACAGTTATGATGCTATTCACACAGTGTCTTTGATGATCTTGGAGGCTAGCAAAAACTGTCGTTGTACATGGACCAGAAGGCGTTTCTTGGCTCTTGGCTGTTCATTGCAGAAGGCTACGTTCTGCCTTGTATTATACTTGTGCAACATCATTTCTGTCTAAAGGGTTGTGAAACTGAGACCTACAGACAGAATTTCAGATGTGTTTGCTCTTCATTTATATTGCTTGATTGCTGTGCACTAATTTCCCTGTTTTGTGAAGTTCCTAAATGTCTGTATGTGCCACAAAGAAGTTTCTTGTATTCTTTAATGAGTGTAGCAGTTTTTTGTTTGATCCTGCACTTACTAGGAAAGAAAGTCTCTGGTCTTGGAGTAGCAGGAAGAATCTTAGAGGGATGCTGACACCGAGTAAAAGTGTGACAAGTGGTTTGGGCTTGATTTAAGATCTGAGAAAGGTGGAGATGTTCAATATAGATTCCTTTAGTTGGGACAAGGTGTCAGGACCTTGAGAAAGGACTCCTTTGGGACATCTGCTGACATTAGCTAGCAGAGCTAGGTGTATTTCAAATAGAATAGTATTTTCATCTACTGCTTATTACTATTAAGTTTATGAGACCTGAACAATGTAATTAATTAATTGACTGTAATATTAATCTGAATAAATGAACATCATAAGTATACTAGGAACTGTGAGCCTAATAGAAAAAAAAGAATCGATCAACAACAAATCTGTGCCGTGGAGTTAAGAAAGTAATGGAAAGAGTGAGAAAT
This sequence comes from Baryphthengus martii, assembly GCA_013396935.1. Classification (NCBI taxonomy): domain Eukaryota; kingdom Metazoa; phylum Chordata; class Aves; order Coraciiformes; family Momotidae; genus Baryphthengus; species Baryphthengus martii. Next base: position 32,133 of record VWZK01010799.1, on the reverse strand, counting down.
TATAAAAGTAAACTTTTTTTATACCTCTCAAAACAGTGTCTTGGTTTGAGTGAGAACAGAACTAATTCTGTTCAGTGATTTTACTTTTCAGCTAAGTTCCTTTAACTGCACTTTCTGAAATTAACAACATGTTTTTGCAGGCAGTGCCTGCTTCTAGAAGTGGTAACACTTTCTGTTTAAAGTTAGTACCAAGGATTGGTGGGCAGACCAAGAGCACTGCTGGATCTTGTGTACCACATTAGGGGGTGAAGAAAGTAAAAGGCCACACCTGCAGGGAGAAGCGAACAGGAGAGGTGCCCTTAAACTGACCAATGGGGTATTCCATCCCATAGACACCATATTTGGCTGTTGAGGGCCCTTGCTCAGTTACTCTTGGCTTGGGGCCTCTTACTCTGGGTCCTTGCTTGGATTCTTCCCAGTTCTTTCAATGGTTGAATCCAAAAGGGACTTTGTCTGTTCTGCCTTTGATCCTGATCTGAGTGTTCCTGAATCCAGTACCAGAATCCAGCTCCTGAACACGATTCCCCTTTGCTGCTGGGCCAAGTCTGGGACTTTTCCAGTGTCTACTCCACAGCATTGGTGGTGACAGTGATGTAATTGCTATCAGGAAGGTTAGGTTCGATACTGGTTTTGTATTTATTTGTATATATTCCATTTTATTATTATTATTTTAATTTTCATTAAAGCTTATCTAGTTTCCTTTTCTAATTGATGTCTCTCATTCCTTTTCTCGTCGTCTTTGGGGAGGTAGGGGACTTAACAGAGAGCATCTCTTTTATAGGTCTAGCAAACTGCCCTGACCTAAACCGTGATAAGTGGAAGTATAGAAATACAAATAAAGTGTCTTATAAAAATATACACTAAAAAAAGTATAATGATGTGGTTTCTTGGTCATATTACCAAAAAGAGAAGAAACAAGAGAAGGTAAAGCTCCTGTGAAAACAGCACTAAAATGAAATATTGTAAAATATGAGATAAAATACAGTATTTTCTTTTATTTTCAATGAGTTTTTTGGTTTGGACAAAAAATACCCTTTGACACACAGAAGCACATGCTGCTATGGCTCTGGTGAGTACAGGAAGCTTCTTAATGTCAGGAATTGACCCTTGGTCTTTTTCTTTGAAGGCCCAATGTTTATACTGAGCACTCTGAGTAAATACATGACATCCTCAACTTTACTTCCTGATGGCTTGAAAATGCATGGTAAATACATATCCAATTGTATAACCACAATAAACCACAGCAGAGAAATGACAATATCTTTTATTAGAGTTAAATGGTTCATAATATAGAATGAGGGTCAAATGGAATGAATGTACTACTACTTGAATATGGGTCATTTATGTTGTGTTAGTATAGCGATATCATTAAATTAAAAAATGAATTCTTCAGAGTTTTAAAAGTCTCTCTTCTTGAAGTGGGCAACAAAAGAATCTAGCAAAATCTCCTCTATTAATGTGTTGATCAGATTTCTTCACAAATGTTTCATTATTTGTTCTTTGAAGTCTGTGTCAAACAATCTTGTCAGTGAAAAATGCCTCTGTCTCATAGGGAAGAAAAGGTCTGGCATGCAAGCTATTCTCAAGCTATATCAAGAATTTAGAGTGTTACTGACTTTGTCCATATTTCTGGAAGTACCTGTTACAAGACTCCGTAGAATTAATGTACATATAGATATCCAGAATCAGCACTCACTTCTGTTTACTTCAGGCTGTGTCTGAAACTTTTTGAATGCTGGATTTCTGCTATCTAAGCTCCCAGTTCAGCAATCCTCTCCTATTAATGAATGGACTTCAGCATGGTCATCACTTTTAACATGTTTTTCTCCATGCAAAAAGCAAGACATAAATTTGCCAGTAAGAATAGCACTGGATATTGTCTTAGTTCCTACCCAAAGCTGTTCAGAAATCATTTTTCAGAGAGGTGTGAGGTCGGAGGAACTTTGGAACAAATTTACACAGTTGGTATAACTGTGTGTAAGTCAATGAACCTTTCACATAGAAAACTCTCATTTCTCTTATGAAATCTGCTCATATTCACAGTACACTTCTTTGGAACATAGTGTTTAAAAATAATTTCCCTTGAAGTGAATAAGTGACTATTCAAGACAAATATTTTGACTAGGATTTTATATTTACTGATGTGTTTCAGAGCTGGGTTCAATGAGTGGATACACCTTGAAAAGCCAATCAACCTTTAGATAGCAAAAAACCTGAAAAAAATTGCTATTGTGTTGCTGTAGTTGTAGAACAGCAAGTTTCTGTTTCCAGTTACAGTAAGGAGATAGCTTGTTCAGCAGATCATTGTGAAATCAATAGATTATGGGGTTTTCTATATATTTTTCCTATGGTGTCATCCATTCATAGAGGTGATGTTTAACAGTTTTCTCTTACTTTAGAAGATATTCTCTTATTTTGATCTTTTGCAAGTATTTTTTTTGTATTTTTCTTGTGTAAATATTTTAAAAAGTCAATTCATACCAGTAACACAAAATGCATTTTAAAATATCTTTCTGCTAACTGTTCTCCCAAGTTTTTCTAACGATTTGTGTTACTGATGAAGATAAACTTCAGTAATAATAGAAGGAAACTAAGAAGAGACATTCTGAGACAAAAGCTAAGTCTTAATTGAAGAATGCAAAATAAAGAGATCTGTAACAAATGCTATGACTTAAAAGTGCATACTAATCTAAAAGTCCTGGTGTTACTTTTTGAATTGGCAATGAAATGCTAGGGTTTAAATCACTTGACTTCACATATACACAGTAAGGATATCTGAACTGCGCCTCCAGATCTCTTCTGCATATAGTGAATAGAAAGAGAAACTTTCTGGTGTGTGGCTGAGTTAATCTGTAACATATCTTTACTGTCAGTGAGATTGAGATGGACTCTGCAATTGCTAGATCTCCCCATTGGCCATACAGGAAGCCTATGTACTTAGCTCAGATATGGGTATCTTCACTGTATACGTTTTGTCCAACGTAGCATACTACAGGTTCTATTTCTGCACAAGTAAATGAAGGAAATACTGTTGATAAGGCTGTCTGCTTGGTGGAAAAGTGCAAGCAATTCCAGGTTAGTGTTTCATGGAAAAACTTGAAGTTAATACTTGATCTTTCTTCCACCTATGTGGCCCCGTTGTGACTTCAGAAAACTTTGTTGAATAGATCTTGATTTGTTATTAGGCAGGTAAGATTGTAGTATAGATTTAAGAATGTGGAAAATACTATGCTCATTCAAGTTATGAAGTTCATTGAGTGAATAAGTAAATGAGATATTTTATTTTTCACATCATAATTTCATTTGAAATACCCTCACTTCATTATTGTTGTGTTATAAAATCACCCACTTTGAAAACCCTCACCCAGAACCCAATCCATCTCACCTGAATAAATCTGCTCACAACAAAAAGACTGTGGAAATCAGTGGACAAATTCCACTGAGTTGATTTGACACACTTGAAAGGAACATATCTTTTCATAATCAGTGATACAAATTTTCAAAAGCTTCTGACATTAAATCAAAACCAATCTTACGTGCTCAGAAAAAACACACATATCTCTACATTATTCTGATCAGCTTCACAATTCAAGCCCATACTATACATTTGAAAATGATCCCTAAATATGGTTGTTGAGGAGATTGGGGATTTTATTTTCTTTTATTCAAATTTAGCTGTTTCCCCAAGATTTAAAAAAAATCATAATTTCCTAGAAATTGGCAAAAAGTTTAATCCTTTCAGGTGAATTATCTAAAGACATAAGTAAGCAAAAAAACCTGTTTATACATACTAGTGGTATAATAATTACAAAATCAGACATGATGAACTGTAAATGTGTAATATTACAATGAATATACAGTACAGAAAAAGCTATGACATATCAGCAGATTATTGGACAGATGGAGGATAACTAGCAAACACCCATCCAGATACAGTCAAGACTGTAATTTGCTGCTTTCTGGCAAAGCGGTGAAAGGAAACATATAGTTTTTAGCTCCACAGTATCATTGCCCAAAAGTCCGTAAAGAGAAGCTTTGTGGGAACAACCAGTATGTGGTGGAATAAAGTAAGGAAAAAAGACAGCGATCTAAAAGAAATTAGCAACAGTAGCTTCTACCAGGAACATTTTATTGGAGCTGTTATTCCGTTTTTCTAGAAGACAGAGGTAGGAGATAGTGTAATTATTTTTTCAGATTTGTAAAGCATCTTAGGATCTTATCGCGTCTTAGCATGCATGTTGTACGAAAAAACCAACCATGTATGAACTTTTATGCATGAACATACATCTCCCTTGCTCTGGTCATCTCTGTACTCCCACCTCTTGGGAAGAAGCATGAGGAAAAAGTGCATTTGATGTTAAGTGGCGTGACACCTACCACTACAGCTTATTTCTGTAGGAAAAGTGTTGAAAGAGTGAAACATCAGAGTGTTTTATCTCATGAGAAAATATCTCACCAGAACTGAAATGTAGTCCAGCACAAGATCTATTTCTTCTGTCATGCATTTTCCCATGAAGAATAGAAGGGGAAACCCAGAGACAGTTGAGTGAGCAGGTAGATGAATCATTCCACAATTAGCAAAATAGTTGAAAAAAAGACAGAAAGAGGGAAAAGAAAGGACATTATCTTTCAAGAAAAAAAGGTTCCAAACTATATATAGGTCATATTTACTGATTTACAAAAAAACATAAACAATATTTTTTAAAGGTAAAACGAACCTGACTATGCATTCCTGTCAAACAGCTTTATTTTATAGGACATTTTTAAGCAATGCAAGAGAACAAAGCATTTCAATCTCCCAGGTGAGAACCAGCTAGCAGGACTCTTCTGATGCCCTGATATTGATTTCTCATGTCCAACATACCAAAACTTGGTCATCATAGGAACAGCTGGGAGTAAGAATGGCAGCTGCCTTGAAGAGAACCAAACAGAAAGGCACATTGCCCAAGAGAGAGGAAAGATCACTTGAAGCTGCCCAACATGACCCTGGGAACAGGCAGCCTGGCAAATAAAAAAGCACAATCTGAAACAGCATGGAAAGTGCTAGAGCAGGCCAAGGTTGCCCAGAAGGTCAAGGCAAGAGCTCACGTTGCTCTCAGGTTGCTGCCTTTGGTGAAAGGGGGAAGCACTGATACAAATTCCCCGAGGGATGACAAAGAAAACAAAAACAATGTTTGATTTTGTGAGAATAAAAAAGAGCAGCTGAGTGACAGCCTAGTGATCAACAGGATGCTTGTTCAGAAAAGTTAAAGTAGTTTATCTGGTTTAAAGACAAAGCAGGAAAATGGATTGAAAGACTGTGACCAGGCATCTGTGCTTGGAGTATTAACTGTTCAATTATCTCCTGTAACAGCCACCTCGTACTAATATCATGTAGCCTTAATATTTGCCATTTGGATAGTTAAACATATACTAACAAAATATATTTTCTGTTACTCAGATGACGAGCTTAAGAGGCAGAGAATCCAGTACATGATAAATCTGCTTAAATATAAGATCCTAAGGTCCTACTTTTGTAAAGGTCTACTTTGTCTGACTAAGCAGGTGCTATCCAACACCTTCAGAGGGACAGTCTGTCCAACTGCAGTTCTGCCCGGTAGAATTTGCTGGACACATTTGCTGCCACAGTAACAACTGTTGTGCTCAATAAATAACAAATGCAGAGCTATGACTGCTGGGTTTGATATTCACAGAAAAGCCAAACCTCATCAGCCCTGAGATACTGAGGAGGAGTATTGAGAGACAGAGAAAACAATTAGGTCTGCTGAAGCTAAAACACACTTGAGTCATATTATTTCTCCTGCTGTAAATGTTATTAGTAGGTATTGATTAATTTCCCTGGTAACCACGCAGTAAATCAAAGGCTTTAAAACCTTCTGCTTGGGTGGGAAGCTTAATTTATACTGAGCTGTGCGGTGGCTGTAAATGGGCCTGTTTTGTTATATCAATGTAATTAAGTTAAAATGTCATGAAAATGAAATACTCTGGAAAATCTAGAAATATTTCCTTACATAGTGTGAGCACCATATTAAAAACAGATTTCTGTAGAGAACAGCATGCATGTAAACAAGTACTGAATATTAAACTGTATTAAAATTTTCTTTTTACAGCAATCAAAAGCAGGGAAAGTTTTTTTGAGATTAAAGTGCGACTGCCTCAGATGAGCAGCCCTTTCAAACCTTGTCTGGACCTGTTAAAGTGCACAGAAATATATTAGGAGCAAGGAAGGAGGTGTGAATGAGAGGAATACTAACAAGTCAGGGACAACTTATGCTTCTCTTCTGCAGTGTCCAGGCTTCTATTCATATTTACATTATGCTTTATACGCATAATGTGTGATAACATGTGCGTTTCAGTAATTTGGCTTATACTGTAACAAGAACAACACTACATGCAATACACACGGATAAGTCCACAATGAGGAAGATGGGAATCACTACAGTGGCCACAGTGTCCTGGCAAGGTACCTACCTACTGGACGGATGTGGTCTGCTACTCTTCTTCCTGCCTTGTCGTACATCAGGGACTTTGGGCAGCCAGGAGAGTCCAGGAAGAGCACGGCACCGTTTGTTGCAAGCAGCAGTGTATTGTAGGCAGCCTAAGCACTCTTCCATTTTAGGCCACTTGTAAGTAAAATATGGATGAAATAGCTTTGAAAATGCAAGGTTTCTTCTTAGATCAAACAGCTTAAATGAGATGCAGACGTAACACCCAATGTTTCGTCAAACTTCCCCTTGGCTACATCCTCGCCCACATAGAAAGGGTCAGAGGAATCTAAGTGTTATGAAGTTTATATTAGGTAGGGATTTTTCCCTCCGGAAGCTGAAGGAAGCATAATTCATTTTTTTGTCACTACTTGGGCAAACCCTGCCTGGGGACCACCACAATTCTGGCCAGATCTTGGCAGATGGTGGCTGCTAAATGGAGCGATGAAGCTGTAATTAATACAGAGGATTTGGCCTATTCTGTTACTGGCAATTCTTGTTCCAGCTTCCCTGAGAAGGCTGACTGTAAGTAGAGGTTTGGGATTAACAGTTATAAAAATTAGGCATGAAAATTAGGAGAGGAACCATCATCTACTGCAGGGCTGCTAAAACTACACTGAGTAAGGATGCATTACACTGTCTTGTATTTATGGCCACAAGTTAACAAAAGCCTGTAGTTCAATTCAGTTGAGTTGGATTACAGATACACATGGAAGATATTCAAGCTGATTCAAAAGCTCTCCTGTCACTCAGTCTACCTCCAAATATCACAAGGATGTATATGACAAATACACCACTAAAGAGTGATTTGCATGTATCAGATATCTGAATGTTCTGCATTCCTACTGACAAGCTTAAAATGCAACTTGCACATACTCTCTGTATAAAGACAACTGTAGGTAGGATATGTTGGACTTTAGCTGTTGGATAGACAGGTCTTGTTGTTATTGTGCAGTCAGTGATACATTAGTATTGGGCTCTTTTGCTATTTGCTGGACTGTCTAAATACAGAATTTCATCCAGATTTGAATGGCATTCAAGGCCAGAAATGGCCACAGCCACTGATGTTTGAAACGGTGGACTGCAGAGGACAATATGATGCAAGGGTAGTCCTCATTTATGCATTTCTAGGTCTTACATCATACACAACAGTAAAAATATTTCTCTTCTTGATTGCACACATAACTAAAGCCATTTATTACCCAGAATCATTAGTGTACATGCTTTATCAGAAATATTTTCAATTTTATTTTTAAATTATTTTTTGGCATGAATAGCACCATTCGAAATGAATGTATCTTGAAGGATTTTTTTCTTTCCTACTCTTTTTATCCACCTTCTATTTTCTTCAACACTTATTTTATTTTGACAGTGTCTGCACCTTTCCCTTCCATCTAACTTTCCACTGCTGTGAAAAATGTTTTGGGAAAAGGGTAGGTTTTTTTTTAATTTTCTGACATAAGGACTAGGAAAAAAATTGTCTGATGAAGCTATTACCTTTGAGTACTTTGCCAATCTGATGATAATGAAAGTTATTTCCTCCTGTAGTTAAAAATACACTTTTCAAAGTAGTCATTTCACTCCTCCAGCCACTCTGATGACTCATTGCACCAAGGCAGGGATCCACAGCATTGTTTATGAAGTTCACAACCAAAAGAATATTAAAAATATACCATAGATTCATAGATTCATAGAATGATTTCAGTTGGAAGGGACCTTAAAGATCATCTAGTTCCAAATCCCCTGCCATGAGCAGAACCACCCCGCAACTAGACCATGTTACTCAAGGCCCCATTCAACCTGGCGTTGAACACTTCCAGGGAAGGGGTATCCACAACCTCCCTGGGCAACCTGTTCCAGTGTCTCACCACCCTTACTGTGAAGAATTTCTTCCTGACATCCAGTCTAAACCTACTCTCTTCCAGGTGAAACCTTGTCCTATCACTACAAGCCCTTGCTAACAGCCCCTCCCCAGCTTTCCTGTAGGCCCCTTTCAAATACTGGAAGGCAACTATAAGGTCTCCTCGGAGCCTCCTCTTCTCCAGGCTGAACAGCCCCAACTCCCCTCAGCCTGTCCATATAGAAGAGGTGCTCCAGCTCTCTGATGATCCTCGTGGCCCTCCTCTGGACCCATTCCAACAGTTCAATGTCTTTCTGGTGTTGGGGACTCCAGAATTATACACAGTACTCCAGGTGGGGTCTCACAAGAGCAGAATAGAGGGGAAGAATCACCTCCCTCAACCTACTGGTCATGCTGTTTTTGATGCAGTTTGTCTTCCGGGCTGCCAGTGAACATTGCTGTCTCATGTTCAGTTTTTCACTGACCAACACCCCCAAATCTTTCTCCTCAAGACTACTTTTAATCCATTCTCCACCCAGTCTGTGTTTGTTTTTGGGATTGCCCCAACCCAGGTGCAGGACCTTGCACTTGGCTTTGTTGAACTACATAAAGTTGGCACTGGCCCACCTCTCAAGCCTGTCCAGGTCTCTCTGGATGGTGTCCATTCCCTCCAGCGTGTCTGCCACCCCACACAGCTTGGTGTCATTGGCAAACTTGTTGAGGGCGCACTCAATTCCACAATCCGTATCACCGACAAAGCTGTTAAACAGCATTGGTCCCAGTACTGACCCCTAGGGATGTCACTAGTCACTGCTCTCCATTTGGACTTTGAGCCATTGACCACAACTTTTTGAGTGTGACCATCCAGCCAATTCGTTATCCAGTAGTGGCCCGTCCATCAAGTCCATGTTTTTCAAGTTTAGTGACCAGGATGTCATGCGGGCGGGTGTCAAATGCTTTACGCAAGTCCAGGCAGATGACAGTTGGTTGCTCTTCACTTGTCCACTTGTGCTGTAACTCCATCATAAAAGATCACCAAATTTGTTAGCCATAATTTGCCTCTGATGAATCCATGTTGGTTACCAATCACCTCTTTGTTTTCCATATACCTCAGCAGGGCCTTTAGGAGGATCTGCTACATTATCTTGCCAGACACAGAGATGAGACTGACTGGCCTATTGTTTCCAGGGTCTTGCTTTTTTCCCTTTTTGAAGATGGGGAGTGATGCTTCCCCTTTTCCAGTCAGCAGGAACTTCACCAAACTGCCATGACCTTTCGAATATGATGCCTAGTGGCTTGACAACTTCATTTGCCGGTTCTCTCAGGACCCGTGGGTGGATTTTGGGAGGCCCCACGGATTTGTGGCGTGTTTAGGTTCTTCAGATGGTCTCAAACCTTATCTTCACTAAAAATGGGTGGATCATCCTTCTCCCAGTCTCTATCTTTACTTACTGGAATTTGGGTGGCATGGCTAGAGTCTTTGCCACTGAAGACTGAGGCAAAAAAGTCATTAAGTACCATTCTGTAAATCAGCGTCTTCCTAAGTGCGAAAAACAATTAAGCCCAGATGGAGATGTAAATCTGAAACTGAAACAAAATACATACAAAGACCAATATATTAAGTAACAGCTGTAGCTACTTAATTATTGAATTTTAAAGACGTTGGAAAACATCTGACATGGCAAATAAAGCAAAATGAGGACAAATCAGTGTTTTCAGAAACACTTGGATGCATAACTTAGGCTGTTAACAGCTTTGCAACTCCCACTTTGCCTAGTCTAGACCTCTAGGTTCTTATCATATCCATATAGTTCAGGTCTTAGGATATTTCCACTATGTTTCAAGGATTTTAGTTCCTCTTGTGGAGCCTGCACTTTTGGTTAGTCATCCCAAGTTATTTTAAAGTGTTTTGGGGATCTCAAAAGGGTTATAATTATTAATGAATTAAGCCTGTTGCCCTGTGAAGACATGTATTCCATAGGGCTCTTCTGAAGGGCTACTGACCAAGACATCCCACTACTGCAGAAATACATTTAACACTTTCCCAGGAACAAATAGCCCTGACACTGAAGCAAAAGCACTCCAGATCGACAAACATCAAGAAAAGAAAACTGACTGCTATACTCACATAGGTGGAAAACTACGGTAAGCTGGTCAGAAGTAGGATATGTGGATATTTACCAAAATAAACAAATGAAATGGTCAAAACCTTCATGCAGCGGCTTCATCTCTAAGTGCTGAAACTTCCAGCACAATCACTCAATATAATTCAAGTATTACTTGGCCATATAACAAACTCCTGAAGCAGCCTTTCTGGTGGTAGCATACCACAGATTGTGTAGGAGGTGCAACTTCTATTGTAAGTGTGGTTTATTAACCTTCTGCTAAGGAAGTCCTTGAAGAAGTGACGTATTGCAGGGAAGAGAACAAGAATCTCTGTGTAAAGCCCACTCTACCTCTACCACTGAAACAGGGATGCTTTGGTGCATGAGCTCTGCTCGTTGCTGTTATTTCACACTTTTAATCACTGAAACAGGCTACTGTGATTGTGGAGGTGGTATGTTGGGTCTGTGTAAAACAAATCAGCGAGCACATGTGTGGGCAGCCGCCTTATTGTGGTTTAGAAAGGTTTGTCAGCAAGCTGGAAGGAGGGATGGTTGGAAGAGTGGCAGAAGCAACTCGAGGCTGTGTGGGAGTGGGGCCAGTGGCCCTTGTGAGTCCTCTGCCTGTGTATGAGAGAACCAACACTCCACTGGAAAGGAGCTCAAATGTTGAGAAATTCCAGTAAAACATAAAAGCTAAAAATAGCAGGCTGTCTGGATTAAATCAGCAGGGACATCTTAAATCCTCAGATTTTTACATCAGCTGAGGATCTTGTCCTGAGCACCTCTCCCTCCTCTCACCTCTACGAGCACTTAGAGGGATCCTCTTGATTTTACCATGTTCCCATTCCAGGGTGGGGAGTGGGAGAAGTTGGTGCTATAGGAATTTTTGATATAAAATCTTATGGTTTCAGTGCTGTTTATATTTGTATTTCATTCTGAATGAATTTCTTGCTATGAAATGGAATTTTCATGTATGACAGAAGTTTTCGCATTTTTTTAACTCTTACAGAATGGTTTAAAAAACAGCAGCTGGGTTGAAATCAAGAGAAACACTTTAACATAAAACTATTAAACTGACTATCAAAAAACTATAGTAGTAAGAAAACAGTTTCTTTGGTCTGGTCTCAGAAATCTGGAGCCTCTGAAACAGTTACTTGAATTTGTAAACTTATTATGTACAATTTACATGTATTTTCAGAAAACATGCAAGTTGACCTGAAGGAAATTTTTTGTCCCTTCTGCGGAAATTAGTGCTTAACTTAGGAAAAATTAGTAACACTTTACCTGGAAGTACAGTATGTTCCTGGTTTGAAGTTAATTTAAATAAATGAGAGGCCATGCACTGCTGCAATTAATTAATTATAAAGGCTTTTTTTTATCAGAGTTCATTTTTAAAGAGAAACCAAGAGAAGTAAACCTTACTTTGGAAACTTTAAAAGAACATGTTTCAAATCCTAAAAAGGCTTGCCTGTAATCCATCTGCACACATTTTAGACACATTTAGCTGGAAATCAGTAAGATTTACTTTGACTAACTTCAAGCATCCAGAATCTAATAAGCCCACTCCTATGTTTATGGTCTAAAATCAACGTGTTGTCCTCTGCGTGATCAAGGCTTATTTGTGTAGAAGGGACAAGAAATGGGGTTTGTGAGATAGCTCTTCACAACCTCCCAGTTGTTTTGTGTGAATCTCATGTCATCATCCTGGTGTGTTTCCTTCAGAACTAGAAAATTTTCAATAATTAGCACAAGTACAATAAGATATCACTGTGAGTAGGAAGGGAGAACAACTCTCTATACTTTAAGTCTTACCATAAGACTTCAAAGACGCATACCAACATGGCTGCTTTTTCCAGCTCATCTCCTCTGTTTCTTATTGCCATTCATATCCTTGTTCAAAATAGCAGCCTCCATCAATTTTTATTTCCCTGTCATCAATTATTCCTCTCAGCCTTGATCCATGTTAAACCAAAGCTTTCATACTTTCCATCCATTGTAATCTGTCTCATGCTCAATTTTCACTTGTGCTTAAAGTGCTCCTAGACAGAAAAAGGGTCTACATCGTGTGATCAGTTTGATTAGGATTCTGTCCTTTATTCTGTTACTTTAAGCCTAAACTACAAGAAATAGAGGTAGAGAAATAATTTGTAATGAAATATAAATAAGAGAAAATAGTTTGTGACTATTGTGGCTTATCTGCAAAACTTTGCAAATTTATTATCTTCAGGACATGCCATAAAGTAATGCAATATGAGCTGTTACAAATTACAAAATGCCTGTGTATTAAATAAAGTCAAAATATAATGAGATATTAGGTCATCAAATTGTCAGTGTACTTTATACCCTCAGCTGTTTATAAATAGGTAGCAGCATTGAAAGATCCATCATTTCAGAAGATTTAAAAATAGGTATGTAATATTTTTCCCTACATGAATAACACATTTTCAGTGTTTCATATTACAATTTAAAAATCATGTCATACTCATTACTGTACATTAAACCACAGGATTTTGGCTCTTCTCTGAGTTAATTAGTGAGAAAAAAAAAAAATATCATAGTACATTAGAGCTGGTAAAAAAAGAAGAGGCAAGGAATGACACTAAAAGAAAACTCATTTTCAGTTGTGATTAATGTATTCATTGTGTTCCATATAGTAAGCACATGCACAAATATATTCATAGAATTTATACTGTTAGCTTGGCTGCGAAATAAAATATTTTTTACTGTGGCCAAAATCTATTTGGAAATATTGCAACTAAATATGTTTTCCAAACTGATTTTTAGGCAATGTCTTTTAATTCATTTGTAGCTTAGATTACATTCAGAGTTTACATACTGTCCTGTTCTGTACTGTAGGGAGTATGGTCCCTAGGTCATTTCAGAAGGCTTGCTTTCTCCTCTCTCCCAAGGGAAGACAATCTGCCCTTGATCCTGAAAGACCCCTGCACCTCTCACACATGTGCAAGGTCCTGGCACATCTCTGGATATCCTTTTATAATCAGCTGAACTCACTGAACGAATGAAAGTGGATTTAGACCTCACTATCCTGCTGTGTGATAATGTTGGTGAAAGAAAGTAGGGTGGCATAAAGGGGCTCAGCTCTTCTGGAAAGCCGCAAAAATTCACAGGCTGATATTCCGTCATTAAAACAAATGGAAAACTTCACAGAGAGGTATTTAGCTCCAAATATAAGACAGGAGATTACAGGAGCCTGTGTGGAGGAAGTGAACAGAGAGAAATGATTCTTTCTTTCTAGCAGTCTATAAGACTATATTAAATTAACATCCTCATATTTCTGAAAAGTTCAGCATTTGGGGGACTGCAATTCCTTTTACACAAGCAAGTGCAAAGAAACACGAGTAAATCTCATTATTTTACACCTTGGTTTGCTGGAGTTTTCTCTATGGATATCGCAGCTCCGTGGCATTGCTTGCAGGCTCTGGTTTTGCTTTGAAAATGAAGTACATCTCATCTGAGAATCCAAATGTGACTTTCTTCTTGCTTAAGCGAGGATCTGAAATGATCACAATGAGTCAGGCTACAGTTTTACAAGGGCATTTTCCCACTGAGGTTGATTTGCTCTAATGGCTATTGATTCAACAAATTGTAACTTGGAAGAAAGGAGGTACTGTGAATGGAGCTGGGCTGGAGGAATTAAATTACCCTAATATAACTCCTAATGGACCTACCAGCAGCGTTCACTCCTTCTAGAAGGCCCTAAAACAGCTCTGTCCCTAATTTCAGCCATTATCACAAGCAGTTGTTTTGCTAATGCTATGTATTGATAAGAGGATAAATGCTGGTTTTGCTCTCACTGTCAGGAGTGCTGGGTATCATATTAAAGGCACAGATCACTGAAGTTCTGTCCTTGAAATAGTCATGGCTTTCAATTTCTTTCTCAGCATGTGTTTAAATATTCCCAAGAGCCCCAAACTGCCTCCAGTTGCTTCCTGTTTAAATAAAAGATGATTCCTCTTTTTATTCTGTGAAATCCATTCAAAGAAAAAGGTCATGCCCAAAGGGAAAAAGCAATTTCCTTATTCTTCATTTTAGAGCTCCAGAGAGCTGTAATTTAAGTTTCCCAGAACAGTCCCCATTTTTAAAATTTATATTTGTTAATTTTTTTAATTTTTTTTTTTTTTTTTTTAAATTTTTTTGGGCGTGGAGAGTCGGCTCATGTTTGTCTAGTCCTAAAGCAAAACCTTTACAGCATTTAAAGCTGTTAAATCCCTGGAAGCTCAGAAAGGCAGTATGCCTGAGATATCCTCAGATTAGGTAGAAGGATAATTAAAAGATGCTATTTCTTTTAACTTATTTTGTTTCAGATGATGCCTGATACTAGTGGTTCTAAATGCACTTTTCTTTCCCACTTAAGAAAGTGAAACCATAAGTATTTCACAGGGGGGTATTAATATTTAATAATAAGCATTTCCTCAGTGATGACTACAAGGATTTGTTTTTTTTCAGATTTCACAAGATTTTTGTCTGACCATTAGACTCATGGTGGGAAATTATTCCAGGAGCTTCCAGTGCTATTTGAAAAGAAATTTGTTTTTCTGCTGATGTAAGCATACTGATTTTAAAAATGGTTTTATTTCTTTATTTTTTAATTAGTTTTTAGTGTTATGTCTTACATTGATGAAACTAGATTAATGAATAATAGAAATATGATAAAATCTTTAAGAGTAAGCCCCTGTGGACACAGTAAACATCAGCACAAATGGATCTAAGTCCATTGAGTTCTGCAGATGTTCAAGCTCGAGAACTGAACTAAACAAAACATTTCAAAATTATTAGATTCAATTGCTAGAACTTTTATTTTTTTTTTTGGAACTGGGTGATAGGCAGATCTCTCATGTAATGCTGACAGCTGTTAGTATAAATTATGACAAATAAATATTTATTTTAAATTGTATTATATTATTTAGTATTGTTCAACTGTGTTGAAAAAAACAAACAGACAAAAAACACAGTCAGGAAAACAGTATCTTTGGCTGGAATCTGAATTCTCTTCATTTCCTTGCATTTTCCCTGCTTTTTAGTAAGGAGAGTGTACTTTCTAAATTACTCAATACTGCCAAACTGATAAGTATGAGAATGTTTTTGCTATTTATGATTTCAGGCTTCTTTTATTTTCTTTACAGCCTCTTTTTCCCACTCCTCCCTTCTTGCACAAACTTCTTTTAGTTAGACCTCCAGAAAGACCCATTTCACTAGTACAAGGAATGTTGTTGGGGCTCCCTGTCATCTACTTGACCACCTCTGCTTGGCTTTGGGCACTGTCACCACCTCCCAACCCTCTTCTCTCCCTGGCCTTCTTCCTCCACCCAAGTAAATTCCAAGCTGTGCAATTGCATCTCCTCCTGCACCTACCCTTCCCAAAGGCTATGCCAAGAAGTATGAGACCAAAGCTTCTATTCAGTCCCAGGGATTTGTGCCCTGCTCATCACAACATGCCTTGCAGTGGTCCACAGTACAACTTGCAGTCTGGACACTCGCTGAAGTGATGAACATTTTGTGACTGCCCCGTGTTGCCAAGGTTTGTCTTTGTCAGGCATGGACAGTTGTGAGTGCAGGACCCTGTCTTGTGACAATGGGAGGACTGCAAAACAAACTGATCAAACTGTTTCAAAATAGTCATTAAAAGCTGAGGTTTCAAGCTTGTGTTAGTGAGCAAACTCAATGAATATTTACAAATAAAGAATTGGTTTAGAACTGTCTAGATAAGATATATAATTTAATAACCAGAGACGAGAACCAAAGATTTGCAATCTACTTTCCTTAACGTAACATTAGGGTATACATCTTTATAAGCAGGCCATCATCTATTTCTATCCTTTACAAATCCAGACTGATTATCTCCTACATATGCATTTATTATTCATAACTATCTACTGAAAACTAAAGATTAACCATTTCAAGACCCTTTTAAGTTGACCTGTGGACTTTCTACCTAGCTTTCCACAGTTTGTTTTTCTGCTGGGTAACAATATGAAGGGATGACTGAATCCTTTTAAGAGTAGAGCTAATATTTGAATCTAAGACACTGATATAAACTTTCCTTACAAATAATCATGGTGATTAAAAATATTATACATGCTAAAAACCTTACAGTTTTTTTTTTTGTGTAGAAAATATATTACATATTTGAGAAGAGTCTTTGTGACTAGTGAATAACGCAAGCACACAACCAGAACAAGCCAAATGGATAGTCTCTATTCAAGAAGACATTGTGGATCAGGCTCCTTGACTGTATGTCTGATGTTGACTGAAGCCATGTATGAGAAATTGTCCTATTAAGCTGAATGAAATTTCACAGGAGTACCATCATGGCTATATAATATTCTTAATCTGACTCTGACTCTGATTATTCCTGTTTGACTTGAAAGGATGAGGTTGGGGTGTGTGAGAAAAATAAGAGGAAGGGTGACAAGTGACAAAATATGCTAAACAGAAAAAAAGGACTGTTGCTATTCCATTGAAGGTAGTGGATGTGATTTTGCCATCAAGTGGAAGAAGCAAACTGTTAAGCTACTCTTTCTAAATTTTCTTTTAACACATGTACAATTGTGTGTAATTGCAAACCTATTTATACATCTAGAAGAGTATTCTAATGAATAGGAATAAATCTGCATATGTACATTTAGAGTCTGATTTACAAATCTGAGTGGAAGAATCTCTTTCCAGCACTGACTCAACAAATATATTCAGAAATTAATATGCATGTCTGACCCATAAAACTCCTTACTCTTTCAATACTCAGGTACCACCTAGGAGCAACCTAACAGTAAATTTTCAGCCTGAGGAATAAACCAAATCATATAGAACTCCTGGAAAACTCTGTTAAGGATCACTGCCCTTTCCCTGCTTCTACCTTCTCTAGTGAACAAATTGTTCAAAGATACAAACCAAGCTGTTTTAAAACTTCATATTAAAGAATGTGCAGCAGGTGGCAACATATGTGTCCAGTTAGTTTCAGCCAAAACAGTCTGATTTGCAAAGGGTACAGAATTTCACAGTGAGTCAGCTGAGGGGGCGATCTAAAGAGAAAGGAGTTTCTAGTGCAAGTGCTAGGCCTGCCGAAGAGAAGAGTTATTAATTTAATGGCATTTTTAGACTATCCTGACCTATTGAATGTACAATAATTCACTCTATACTCTAAATATTGTCTATCTTTTTGGGGCTTAGTTTCCTTTGGGATTTGGTGTTCTTCTGTTACTCCATTTTCAGAAACGTTGAACTAAGAATATTGATATAGGTTAAATCCTAGGAAAGAATAAATTAATTAGGCCAAAACCAAATAACGGAATCTCAGACCTTTCATCCATTCTAATAAATAGAATTGAATATTTCATTATTTTTAATATGTGCAGTCTCCCTCTAGTGGTGCTTTAGTCCCTGTTAGAACCAGTCAAAAACTTCCTAACTTATGTCTTGTTTGAATTAGTAGTTTTGATGAGTATATATCAAAAGCGATTGTTCTGACCAGCCACTAGTGGTACCTGCATGTTGAATAAAGAAAATAAGAACAAAGCAGCAGCCTCATGAAGGCAACAGTCAAAGTAACAAACAAATTATTAGAATAACGACTGAATGTTATTACTGTCTGCTGGGTATGTGGCCAGATTTTAGTGTTTTCTCTTGAGTTATTGTCTCCAGAGTTACAAGCACTATCATAGTTATAAAAGTATTTTTTGTGTTTTACACAAAAATAGCACATTGAGGCTCAATAATGCTCTGAAGGTCATGTGGATAGGCCTGATTACTGAAATCACATAATTCAAGCAAGTGATTAAATTTCATTAGATGAAATATAACTGAGTATTAAGCATACCCTTAATGCTGAAAAAGGATATTTTCCTACATCAGATCATCAACAACTAGTGGAATGATTCAGGATTCTGATAAAAATGTCCTTGTGAGGGAAGGAGAGAGGAAAGATGAGTGCATGGCTACTGTGGAAGAGAGCTTGGATTTGAGATTTTCTTTCGTTTGGAAAAGAATTATATTTTAGGAGTGCTTTTTGAGCACTCCTAAATAGAACACTGATCATCAGTTTTCACTGAAGAGAAACCAAAATGTACCTCTCATCTGAAACCGAGCCAAGGTAAACTAAGCCAAACTAGAAAGCAAACCAGAGTTTCATCAGTTTAGGCTGTTTCTTGGGAAGCTCTCATTTATCACAAACCCATTTTTTTCACAAAATTCACATTTTGAGAAATAACTTTCAATAGGCACGTGTTGAAAGAGCTTTTCATTCCGAGTACTTGACATCTCAGGTAAGTTGGCTAGATGTAGTAACAATGGATAGCTCTTACATAAGCACTCGTAATCACTATCTGTCAAAGAGCTCAATGAAAATGATCAGAAATTTTCTTTTGTTTTCTTTTATTTTTTTTTACAGCTGGAGTGCTAATGAACAAAGAACAAATTCAGAGACAGATCTCCCATCTGATTGGTAATAAAATCCAGGAATTTTAAGGGACTGAACTTCTTCATGTGTTTTTGAGTTAAAAGCATATTCAAGTAAACTAAACTTATGAATGAAAAATACAGGCATCTTGAAATCATTCTGTTTTGTTAATATGATAAATGATATTAAAATGATATTAAAATGCTCCTAGGAGGACTAAGCCTCTACTGAAAATGTCAGGTAGAAGAAAACTCTTCTTTTTCTTTTATTATGTCAAGAAAACTTTGATAACAAAAATGTATGTTTTAAGACAATAGTAAACTGCTTTTCCTCTCTAATTTTTCAGAAATTCTGTCAGTACACTGACACTAAATGTTGTTTTCAAAGCTGTACCTGCATGTGAACCCAAATCCTCCCACAAGGTAACATGACAATGTGTACTAGTCTTTCTACTTTATAAAGTGAACTTTGTCTGGGGTTTAGGTTTCTTTGGCCAGGGGAAAAGAAGAGCTAATTTGTACTTTAAAAAATGTATTTATACATCTATTTATTTATTTGTGAGAAAGGTAACCTTCAAGATGCAGAGGTTCCACTTCAAACCAATACAGTGTCTTTCTTAATGTTTCTCAAGAAAGAAGATGAGTTGCAGAGATTTAAGACATCTCATTTCACTCAAGTGAGTGCATGTTAACATGATAGGTTGTGGTTTTGAGATTGAATATTTAAGCAATTGTTAAAAAATACCAAGTAGTCAGTTTGGTGGTTTCTGAAACATTATTAAAAGCTCACTAAATTAAAATTAAATGTTATAAAAAAAAGTAACATTATTATCTAAATATTTTGAAATGCTTCATTTAGAATACGAGACAGTGAAGGAACTGGGAAAAAGCTTTAAACAGTGTATCCTACTTTTTACTGGCATTTGTCACCTTCCTCTTTTATCTCACTCAACCAATCCCTTTTTTTCTTTTGAGACAATTAAGGTGTTGCCTGAAGTCAGTTTTGGAGCCTGGCCTTCATGGTGGCAGCAAGATGCTCTGTGCTCGTGCAACATAAGCAAGTAAACATCAGAGACTGTACTTCCTGCTGTCATTCTGTATGTTAAGAAAGCAGTAACTATCACACTTTTTTGATACTCCATTCCCAGGAGGTAGTTAAGCTGACATTGCCATCCTTTTGTATATTGAAAATAGTACAAAAGGACTAGTATGGATACACAAATAAGGTCTATGAAGGGATATATAAAATATGTCCTCTTTGACTGTACTTTCATCTCATTCTAATCATGTTTTCTGACTTTCTCTCTTTACTTCTTTGATCTGAACACTGATAAAGGAGAATTCAGCCCAAAGCTAATATGCCGTTTTCAAGGTAATGATTTTGAGTATCCAATATTTGGCCTGCACTTTTGAAATAGCAGATATATTAGATCACTCATTCTGTAGTGCCCTTGTTTATTGCAAAACAACTTCTACTTTATCTTCTCAGTCACAATAGTGTATAATGTTTTGGGTAGCACAATCAAGTTTTGATTATTAAATTATACATTTAGAGCTGCATTCTTATTGAATTTCCAGGTTAACTTTTTTTTGTTGTGACTGACTATTTTAGTTATGACTGCAGTAGGTAATTGAATGTCTCTGTCCTGATATAATGTCATGCATAAATACAGAAATCAAGAAAACCACCTTTTTCACAAAATAACAATCTCACCTTAGTATGCTGTGTTTTGGAAAGTCTATGATGTTAGCAAAGCAGAATCTGAAGCTTAGCTGGCAACGCATCACTCATTCTTGCCCAAGACATTGTTCCTGAGAAAATGCCATCATCAGTCCTTTTACATAATGGGACTTGAAAAATAAAGCAACATATTGTAACTCAATGGTCAATCAGTTACATCAGTTACATCATCAGGCATCTGAAAATCTACACTGGGGGATGCTGAAAAAGCATAAACTGGAATGTGGTAAAGAAGTACGGAGATATACATTAACAAACTGTTCAGAATAATCGTGCATAAGTTCTACATGACTCAACAGCTGTACAGGTAGAGAAAGTCCAGCATGACATTGGCTAATTTAAGAAAACTTGACGGTAGAATTAATTGTTGATGTGGCTATTTCTGGAAATGAAAGAAATTTTGAAAGGGAGGAAAATGTGAAACCATACAGACTAAGTGACTGTACAATAAAATAAGATTTCTCTTGGTAATTTAGCAGTAAAAATAAAACGTGGCCAACTAGAATCTAACAAGAATGTGTTGGACTCAGAAGTTGTCTGGATTTACATATGATGCTTGCCAAGTCTACTATTCTTGGAAATCCCTCCTGCATTCTTGTTTCTCTAAAGGGAATTCATGGTTCATTTGTTTGCTTCCAAAAATGAATATGAACAAAATCCATATTTTCGGCTATACACTGTAGCCCAAAGTTCTCTGTGCTAGCAACACAAGCAACTTCTGTTGCCTTTCCTCACAAAGAGTGGAGACTGTCGTCAACAAACATGAGTGAACATCACCTGAGTTCAAGTTGTTGACAACTGGATCTTCAACATACCAGGCACATTAAGATAAAAAATGAAATAAATTAAAAAGAAAACACAAATAGAGAGTAGAATGAGGCAAAACAACTAATAGAAAAGAAATATGGAAGGGAAAATTCTCTGGAAGCATGATAATTTGGACAGGAACTACCCATGAGATGGGTATGATACATGCATGGTACAAGAGTGAGGGGAACGTTCCACCAAAGAGCCAGGGAAATGTTTTGAAATATATGATTCAGTCATATACAGTATTTTAGCTGAAACACCAGTAAGAAAGAGGTTTACCCACAACTGGAATTATGATTATGTGAAGTAGACTTGGCAGGGGTGTTAAGAGAAAGAATCTGAACCGAGTTTCCAGGGTCTTTGATGGAGGTATAACAGATAGCCATTTGAAAAAGTCTCCCTTAAGGACTTGAAGTAGCAGATAGCTACCAATTCCTAATAACTTGTACAGATTTAAAAAAAACAAACCACCAGGCCTGATTCTGATCTTGGAATCTCCAGATTGTACAGCCAGAAATTCCTGCTGCCTTTGAAAATCTTATGGACCTCAGCAAATTAATTTCTTTTCAGCACTGCTCTCTAAAGTTAAGCTGCTAGTCTTGGTTGGTGGTAACATTGTGTATTATGAAAGGCTGGAAAGAGAGCATCATTTCATGAAGTATGTGGGGAAGCAGGTTTTAAATCCATTAAAAGTTGAGTACCTAACCTGCTAGCTTTTCCCCTTTGTATGCATCTACAAGTTAAGCAGCTTTAGTGTTAATCAGTGGTATATAGTGATAAATGGCTGCAGTAAAAAATACCCAAACAAGTCAAAACAAACCAAACAACCAAACGAACAAACAACAACCCAAACCCTCAGACAACTCTCCTCCATCCCCAGCTATTCAGTGTGTTGCTGTGTATTTCCTGAACTGATGTCCCTGCATATTAAGAACAGGCTGCTGCTGGAGCCATCACCTTCAAAGCATGAAATGGAGTGGCATGAAGTTCTGGCTGCTGTGACTCATATTTGTTTGTCCTCATACAGCTCAGATTTCCTGTTGGCATCCTCGATTTCAAGAACATATGCATGGTGCAAAGAACTGAACATTGTGTGACAGCAAGCCCACCCCTCTGGAGATCTGAGAGTAAAAAGCTGTTCTGATGATGAAATCCACAGATGATTTCATGGGAGGGGTGATGAAAGGAAACATTTCAGCAATCCCACAGTAAAGTACTGTGGCACTTTTTCTAGAAGCGAGGCTATGAATGAAAAATGACTATGTGTGTAAGTAATTTCTGACACTGTAGATTCAGGGCAAAACTACAACTGCTGACCTTTTATAATGTTTCACAATAGCCACGTATTTTGATCTTCAAGTTCTTGTTAATGAAAAATTATGGAAAAATTGCTACATGAGAATAGTTTATAAAAGCTTTTTGAAGACTTCCTTTCTGAGAGAAATTTGTGCATTGCCTTATTGTTCTGAAGGACTTGACACTTTAGGTTTGTTTTCTTCATCAGATTGTTCTCACGGTAAAACTGTACAGCTTCCTACACAATGCAGGGCTCTGCGCTTCCTTTTCTGTGCTGCACAGTCATCACCCTGACCACCGTAAATTGATGTCATACAGCATAAACTACATCTGCCTGATATGCGTTTGAGAAATCTGCTACTTCTCCATTCTTTACACATGGATGAGAAGCAGTGCAAATTCGGATCAGATAAAACCAAGAATATAATCCAAAACTGTGTCTTGGTCTCTATCATTTAAACTTTGGCTGTCACATTGGTGAATGTAGATGAAGCAACAGAGCAGACTGCTGAAATGCACACCACACTAGCAATGTGGAATACCCAGAGCAGGCAAGGGTCTTGCTTTCCACTGGGTTCAGGACAGCAGAAACACTGATTTCTGCTGGCTTAAGGTACTGGAAATGTTTAACAAGGAAGGAGGAATGGAGGAAATAATTCCTTTTATGATACTGAATTTATGCGAGTCAAAGAATTCTTTACTTGCACAAGGCTGAACCAGATGCTTCTTTCTGTCTGTAGCAGTCACCCTCCAGTCCCAACCCCTGCTAACATGAATCTCGCTGGGAACTGGAAGTCATTGTCTCCAACATGTGGGCTGTTAGCTAAGGATACTTTTTGATTGCTGTATGAGGCAGATATCTTTTTTTTTTTTCCTACAAGCTGGGCATTCAGGGATCCAAGATCCCTGTTTTCTTTACGTGTATAATACCGTCTTGCCTCTGTGCAAGAAAATAGGACCCACAATAGCAAGAATTGAATGATAATGTAGCTTTTGCCTTAAAATCATTGATACTGTGTGTTTAAATTTAAAAAGTGATTGTTTGACATAGTATTAAATACTGAGCCTATCCTAGCATCGGGGATTGTTACATTTCTAAAAATTAAAAAATTATGAACATTAAACAAGTTTAGAACAAAACTCCCAAGTAGCATTTCAGTTCTGGAAAGTTTTAGGAATTTATTTATATTTGAATCTTTTACCACTCTTTCAAATGTAGTTGAAATTGGCTACTAGGTTAAGAAAATTTTTTTTGGAAAATATGAGGAGTGTGAGCAGACAGCAGACAGACGGCTCAATAGGCCGGCAGCATGATCACATAAGCACTGTTTTCTTAGGAAACAAAACTCTGCTGGAACACCAGGAGGCTAGTTGTCTGAGGTCTCTCCTCTGTAACTCTGGGGTAAAGGTAATGTTAGATTATTGTTTTTTAAAGGTCTAGTCCTAATAAACCTTTGCTTAAAAACCTTCTTGATCACTAATAGAAAACAGAGTGCTCAAAAATCTTCAGACATAAACTAGCATTTTCTGAAAACTACATTTCTAAATTGTTATTAAATTACTCATTCCATTTCACCAGTAGGTCTTTAATACCATTACCAAAATGTGGTAGGCTCTTGGCCAAATGTTTCTTTCTTGACTATGGAGCAGTGGCTTTTTGGCTTCTAATACTCTCTTCAAGTTCTCTCACTTTTTGTTTGTGTTTCCCTCCTACTCAGTATTATTCATCCTTACTCAGCTTTGGGAAATTAGTTGTTTAGAAGAATGGTGTATGCAGCTGATTAGGACTGTCCTCTGTTTGATCACCTGTTGAATATAATTAGTGATCATGATCACTCTGTAGGCAATTACCTACTTGTAAGTCCAGGAAAGAATTAATCTTTGTCTATCTTAAGAGAAAATAAAATAAAATGTTTTTGAGTACCAGACCTTTTTTTTACAGGAAATAATGTTCTATAACTTGTAGAAATTGTGATGTTGTGCCTGACAGCCAATGCTTCCCAAACAAAGCATAATTAGTTTTCTATACATGATGAGAAGATATGGTGGACAATTTGCTGGTGTGGTTCTTTAACTGCTACAGAACTGCCATGGTCACCACCTCCTGAGCTAATTTACCTAGTCCCCAATACCCACAAATGTTTTTATGCATGTCCATGCTTTCTCCCACAATGTCCTTACACATTGTAGCCAAATATTTTAGAATTCCAATCACTTGAAACATGCTTACTAATACCTACTTTGCCAACTACAACACACTTCTGCTTTCCGATAATTTTCTGTTTTTTTAGCCTAAATATATGAATAAGAAAGTAATTTCTTACCTTATTTCTCTCCTAGTTCAATAAATTAGGAAAAAACCCTAGTTTTCAATACATTGGTTTTATCATCTCTATTGGTAATACTATTATTATTGTCACCACTATTAACTGCGTCTTCCAGCCTTCTTCAATTTGCTGTTGACCAGGGAGACTAGTTTGTACTTCTTACTTACAAACCTCTACTTATACGAATTGTTGTGGAAAATTCCTCAAATCTCAAACCTTTCCTTTCATATAATATGTATAGTCAATTGTCTGCTGCTCTCTCACTCGTGAAATGAACACATATCCAGGGAAGTCAACTGAATGCCATTTAACATCCTGAAGACTATAATTTCCATAATTCCATGTGGTATCTCTTTATTGAAGAATGACATAATTGCTGTAGGAGCTTCTTAAATTTGTTGTTACCATTATATTTTTACTCCAGTGAAATGTTGCAATATCTTATTGTCCATGCGACTTCTGCTGATTTCTGTAAGAAGAGCCTGAGGTAACAGGGTTTTCAGTAGTTACTAAGCTATGTTCACTGTTAACACTAAACCAGATCAAACTCCACTGGAAAATAAAGAAGGCTGATCTCCTCTCGCTACTACTGAGAAACTATTCCAGAAAATTACTCTTCAGATAGTTGCTGCCTAATTTTCAGCTGTGTTCTTGATTTTACAGCATTTGTTATTCTCCATTCTTCCCAGGATGCAGTGGTGAATGACATTGTATCTCTCACTTAAGGAGGCTGAAACACCGCTCTTGGATGCTGCTTGCTTCATCCCATCAGGAATATTATCACGTGCAGACTTTGTAGCTTTCTATTTCTTCAGGGACTTTTTGTTTGGTATCTGACTCAGTAGCTGGTAGTGCTGCTGCACTTAACAGCAAAGTTGAAGGCTTCCTTATTTTCCTTCTCTTTTGTTCACCAGGACACTTACCCAGTCTCCTAGCACATTCCAGTCTGGTGTTTATCCCCTAAAACCTCTGTTTATACTGTGTGAAATAGTATTAATTAGCTGCTTCTAGATGACACATTTTTTTCCTCTATGTTGGCCAGACTACATTCAATGCCCTGAAAGGAACAATACATGAAATGGTGTACCTCTGTACCTACACAGAAGGAATTGCAGCCTTCTCCTGGGCTCTTAAGCCCTAGTGTTTGCTGGAGTTTGTCTAGTTATATTGTTGCAAGAATATCAGACTGAAGCTACTTTCTTGGCTGCACTGAAGGATTTGCTACAAAGGATGAAATTCATATTACCTAGGGTATTTTTTTCTTGTTAGTTACCCATGTCCCTTACATAACATAAGTGAAAAGAAAACATCTCACCTATCACAAATAATTATTTTAGGGTATTTTCTGGAAGTTTCTTTCCCCCAATTTACTACACAAAGAGCCTATACAACAAGCTTTAATTAAATATCTAAATTTTATATGTGTCTTAGTTGATTCTCTCCTTAAAAGACTCTAGGTGCTGCCATAAATTTTTACACCTTCATATCCATAGATAATATTTCACACTTGTATTTTCCAAGAAAAAAACCCAAACCTCTCCCACAGAAAATACAAAAGTCCCATGTGGTTTGGGAAGTGATTTTGCTCTAAAAGGTTTTGCAGGGAGGAGGGGCTAGACTGTCAACATAAAATGAGATTAAATCAAGAACAGAGAACATAAGTGAGAGAAGAAAGCTGTTTCTCATCAACTAGACGTATTAATTAGTATTTTACTTATGGTTTCTAGACCTGGAATTGCTGCTTCTCCTGTCTTAAGAACAACTATTTGAAATAAAGAAGCATTCTTTAGATTTAACAAAACAGACTGTGATACTCATTATTTCTCATGCGCCAGTAATTTTCTTGGATGTAATTGTGCCAGCAATTTTCTTGGATGTACTTGTGCCAGAAGAGTAACAGACTATATAGTGTGAATACTGTCCCAGGATTCATTGTGAATTTTTTTAATTCCCTTCATTTTGTGCCACTAATTTTTCCTTAGCAAAAATGTGACAGAGCACAGCCTGACAACCTGCTTTCCTTCAGTAAAAGAATAGTGACATATATCAAATAGTTTCTGCAAATGACTCATCAAAAATTACAAATTATTAAAAGAAAAGACATTTTCTAAAACATACCAAAATGTTACCCACAGCTTTTGGGACCATTTAAAAACTCTCTCTATGTATGACCTTAAACAAGTCATTGATCTTGCTAATGCTTCAGATACTCCATTTATAAAAGTGGGGTAGTGATATTTTCTTTGAAACATGCTTCTAGCCATACAGATGAAAAGCATTAGATAAGCAGCAGCTATTATCTTCATTGTTATTAAAACCTTGCTGACAGGACATAGCTAACACTGCAATTTCTACGAGACCTCAAGATACAGTTTCATGCCTTTTCCAGACATGATTCTGTACTTCATGTCCTAACTGACTTAATTTTAAAAAAACAAACAACAAAAAACAAGATGATATAATTGTTCTCTGCTTTACCTGATCTGACTTTTAATAACAAGATGGCTCCTGGGGACAACAGTTCGCTATATTCTAACAAAAATTTGTAACAGCTGCATGTACTCCATTCCAAACTCTCCTCCTTGTATAGTTTATCTCCAAAAGCACCTTAGAACAAACCCTACTTGTTTACTTCAGTTGAAGTTTTTCCACTAGGCATATAAACTCATCCAACCTATCTCTCCCTGGTGTTTATATATAAAAATACCTAATCCATCTCTGCCAGAAAATTCAAGGAAGAGAATAAGTGTAGGCTATCCAAGGCTAAGCAAACAAAAAAAGTCATGAAAGTTTTGGAAAAAACTTGTTAGTTCATTCTCTTTGGAAGAACAAGGATGAACAAAAAAAGTAGTGAGTGAAATCTAGTTTCCTAAGTTTGTGTCCCTTGTTCTCTAATCATACATCTGACTCTGGCTAAACACTTCACTGTTGCGATAACATCTTCCCTTAAATCTGCATGGGAAAAAGGCTAGCAGGACTGTGGCTATCCTGGATCTATGGCAGGAAAATATTTGGTCTTCAGGAGAGTGGTGAAATGATAGTCAAAATGATAGCTGAGTACTTTTCTTTCCTGAGAAAATCAAGATGAAAACAGCCACAGATTCTCACTAAATCACACCCAGCATAGCCTTAAAGGCCAAGCTCTTCAGTTGTGCAAGGATTTAACTTCATCATCTATGTGTTTTATTGGAGGATTTATTTATATTTCCCTTCACTGCTTTGAAAACAGCAATGCAAAGACAAGCCTCATTCCAGTCTTTGCCACCTAAAGCATATGATCCCTGTTGATCACATGTCTGTTGTAGGCATGTGCAGTCTTCAAGGAAAGGATTAAATTTCTTTTTTTTCTTTTTTCTCTTTTTCTCTGATTCCAAACTAAATAGTACTAAAACTTGATCTGCTTACCCACACTGCACTGCTAGAACCTTACTGGCCAGAAGCGTTATCCATTAGTGGTATAATAGCTAGTAGGATGTTGTAATGAAAAAAATGATGTTGATATAAAATATTTCTCATCCCATTAAGAATGATAAATTATATGATTATAAAAAAAAAAAGCAAGAATCATTCTTTTATCAGTACAGTGTAAACTTTTAACAGACTAATATAAATTGGTTCAGTTTCTGTGTTTAGATGTTAACATGTTAGATTGAATTGCACCTTTTGTTTACATCTAGTCAGCCAGGCTACTCCTTCCCTGAAAGTAAAAAAAATTACATGGGATCCCCAGAGTATTGCTGAAATATTAGTCAAAGGCTGACAGGTATCTGAACAATTTGCTGATGCATGTAGAAAAGGTCTCCTCTCATGGGAGTAGCTGTGACCTTGGCCCTTGCACTGTATCTGAATTAGTACAAATCTGGCAATATTCAAGACAATTAAAAGCCTTCAGGTTTCCTGAGTGCACTGAGCTACTAACTTCAGCCCAGTCAAGGACAAGGCCTCAAAAATAATCATCCTATGCCCAGCATCCCATGGTAGACGTGGTGAACAAGAAAGATCAGAGAGCGGAGTTAGTACTGGTTGTTGAAGCCTACTGCCAATATCACATGTCTGAAGACATGTGAATAAACAAAATGTTCTGATCACATACAACCTGAGCCTCAGAGGAGTTAGGAACTAAATATTTCTGTGTTCTGAAGATGATGTCCAACAAAGATGTCATTAGAAGATCACTCCTAATTCATGGCTTCTCTCACATGTGTCATGGCAAAATGCCCCAAGTATGATTTTGATGTTGAGCCCTACCATATTCAGCTCTGTTACTCTAATAGCTGGGGAGCACTGGCCTGAGGAGACATCATGCGTGATGACACTCAAGATCTGCTATCACAGACACCCAAGTAATAAAATAAAATCGTAAAAATAGCAGCCTTCAACTTCAAACTAGGAGTTAAGTAGCATTACTTAAGGATCTTACTTCTTTAATGGTTAGGAAGTGATTGTGGTTTTCAAATGCTTTTGTGTCTCAGCATGAGCCTTTTGGATTTAACAGGAAAATTAAATTGAGTGGTTAATAATATTTTTTGTTATTGTGTTTTTGTCTTTTGGTATAGTCTGAAAGTCTTCACTGGAAACAGATGCCTAAGAAGGATCTTTTGGTTATATTCTTATTCTTGGAGCTGTCCGCAAGATTTGGTACCACTGACTTCTGGGCAGCTGTCTGTGCCAGAACGTGGAGTCAGCTCCTCTGCTGTTGTAGGCACCATGTCTTATTATCCCATGCACTAAAGCCCTGAATTTCATCTAAAAAGCAGCTAAGATTTCTGCCTCTGTTTTGATTGGAAGGCAGTTTTAAAAATTCATTGTTCTGGCTGTTTTAATTTCCAGAGCAGTTTATTCATGCACAACTTATACTAGGCTGTTGTAATGCCAGCATTGTTCTTTAGCTTAAAATAGCTCATTTGAATCTCATCTTGCCCCTATACAACAAACACAACTCCTCTCAACTTTTGTTTTCTTAATCTGAACTCCTGCCAGATAGACCCTCTATTTCCTTATTATTCTGGCAGTCCTTCTGTAACTCTGCTCCAGGCTGAGTTCATCCTTCTTGAACACAGAGGATAAGAACCATCTCCTCCATCTCTTGCACAACAGCATTACTATCTTCTAGTTTCTTTTGATGTTTTCTTTCTCAGTATATCTTAGGAACACATTAATTTTGGGTAGCTGCATCACACTGGATCAAAATCATCTTTCTAAACTCAATCACTTTAAAGCCTTAGAGGTTGGTGAGGTTTTTTTGGTTGGGTAATTTTTTGTTTGTTTGTTCGTTTAATCTTTTAATAGATGAACATCAATATACCACAATTCAGCATCTGGTTGATGTTTTTTTTTGGTTGTTTCTTTAAAATAACATCATATAATAGTAAGGAAAGAGAGTTTAAAATATAAAAATGGTGTTCCAAAGTATCTGAGGGAGTGTCTTACTTGCCTTGATGTCTTTTGCAGTCTAATAGCTAGACATCCAATCTAACTCTCTAGGCTCTTTTTATCACCGATAGAGAGAGACAAGCACTTCCAGAGTGTGATTTAGCTCATCTAAAAATAGATATCTAAAACAAGAGGGAGGCATTGCTCTTTAGAGATTATCTGTCTCTTCCTGTAGATGATAAAGGAAGCCTAGACAACTGTCTCAGATGTTCTACTTGACTTGTGTTTGGCTAAAGTAAGAAGAGATGAATCTTACCCTAAGTAATTCAGGACAGTGAAAAGCTGTTTCAAAAGAGATTTAGATTTGTCGGTGTCTATACTGTACTGAAAGGCAATAAAATTTATGCTTCTAGTTCCCTGGGAAACATTTGACATTTTTATCTATTAAGAGTAACAAATTATATAAACACAGAACAGTTCTAGTAATTTAAATAGGCCCTTCTTCAAAAAAAACCCCAAAACACCTGAATATGTCAAAGGTTTTTATGTTTGCTGAGCTGCACAGACAACCCTGGAGATCCACAGATACACCAGACAGCTATGAATTCTGACCTAGATCCTAAAACTATAAATACAATTATTTATCTGAAAAAAACTGCTCACTTATGAGAAGTTGCTGGTGAATGTAAGTGCTCAGAGGATTCGGGCAATGATTCATGACAATGTTACAAATACATTATGCAGCACTGCAACAATACCCTTCTTATTGAGTATCTGATATGCTGGATCAGACCCATATATTTTAGCACAGGCCCTTCTATTACCTAATTTTAATTTTATTAGTTTCATTTTTTTGTCTTGTGAGTGAGTCTGATATATATTTTTATATTGTCACTTCCAAAAGAAGTGAAATGAAGCCAAAGGGTTTACCTAAAACATACTGTATTTTGATACCATTATCTATACACATCATTCAATGAAGACAACACTATTGTTAAAAAGTGCCCTGTTCCATTTATTTTTAGTTGATAATGAAGAAACGTACTTAACATTTTGTTCCTTGAATGTGAAGAGGTACTTAACAATGGCACCCCCTTTTGTAGTGCTGAGACACACTTTCCATTCACCCACCTGAACATGAAAAAACCATGAAGCTCAATGAACAATTCAGTTGTTAAACCCAAGATCACCTTTTATCTTTCACTCAAAGGCACCCCCATCCTTCCACAAATAGGTGTAAAAATAAAATTGAGAGAGCTACTTCCACCTTTCTGTCACAGGAAATCTTGCTGAGACTAATCTGCTTTTTTGAAGGTTTACTTTTAAATAGGATTTCCTTTCACTGAATGTACACACACTGAGTCAGGAAGCTCCAGTGTGAGTCAATGCTAAATGCATTTAGTTTTCAACTTGAGTTGGCTTTCAAATGGTGGAATCAATGATTCATAATTTCCATCCTGACCTTGTTTGCTTTATATTCACACTGTGGCAGGTGAACCGTCGTGTTCAAGATCATCAAGTTATTTAAGGGGAAACTGATGCCTGCCTTAACCTGCCATGTGAAAGAACCATTTGCATGTATGAGAACAAGTTACAGGAAGGTGAAATGCGACTCAGATATTTCAAAGAGCTCACATTTTTTGGTAAGTCTAGCATAATTTGCATAGTCTAGTAATGCTGCACAAGTTAATTTTCATCTATGCTTGGTACAGGCCTATTATTTCTCAGTTATTCACTTCTAATA
>VWZK01010798.1:26527-45491 GCA_013396935.1 Baryphthengus martii | reverse complement strand
GAAAAAAAAAAAAAAAAAAAAATCAGTCAGTGAGTTGGCCAGTTAATGCCATCATCATGGCCTATAGAATTGTGTCGTTATGGTGTAACTATACAGCCGCAAACCTCTCGGCATCTAGTGACATGCCCATTGTGCTGCCCTAGGGAGTCTTCCCAATATGTGGGGACCACACTTGGCCAAGCATACCGATCTATATCAAAGGGGGGCCCCGCTTATTGGAATGACTTACACTATTGACGCCCAATGATACAACAATTGAAACCCATACACCATGGGGTAGGCGGCTGGCTCAAATTCTTGGTAAAAACAGGGCTGGTTGTGCTCTTGGTCATTGTATGCATCATGGTGTTTGTGTCGTGTTTGCTTTCCTGTCTGCAAAGGGCCCTGCAGCGGATGGTAAACATGGCCTTTTTAGTTGAAAAACACAAAGGGGGAGATGTGGGGATTGCCAGCGGGCCTGGCGCCTCTTTCACGGATGGTGACCTTGAGCTATTTCAGCCATGTCTCTGAGAGATCAGAGAGTCCCGAAACAGAGCAAAAAAACAAGATAAAAGGGAGTCAAAAGCTCTCAAGGTCCTATAGCCAATCATGTTAAACACTTAAGGCTGGATATCCAATGAACATGTAACGCGTGTGTGAAAAAAGATATATAAGAAATAACAAGTGATAATAAAGACGTTCGGGCTTTTGCCTTTTGCCACTGAAGTGTGTGTGTGTCTGTGTGTTTTATGACCGTCTCAACAACAGTCGCCCAATGAGAGGCGACAGCCCGGCCTCCCTATACTGACCCCTCCCTTCCCAGTCTGTCTGTCTGACTGCCCTGACTCCCTATATGGACCCCTCTCTGTCCAGTCTGTCTGTCTGCCCTGACTCCCTATATGGACCCCTCTCTGTCCAGTCTGTCTGTCTGCCTGTCCTGCCTCCCTATACTGCCCCCTCCCCTCCTTGCCCTGCCTGACTGCCTACCTCACTGGACAGGCAAACACCTCCCCGCCCTGCCTGTCTGCCTCCTTGGACAGGAAAAACCCTCCCCGCTCTGTCTGCCTGCCTGCAGGCCTGGAGAGTCAAACACCCCCCCGCCCTGTCGGCCTGCCTCTTTGCTTCCTTGGACAGGAAAATCCCTCCCTGCCTGCATGCCTACCTGACTCCTTGGACAGGCAAACCACTTCCCGCCCTGTCTGCCTCCCAGGACAGGCAAACCCATCCCTGCCCTGCCTGCCTCCCTGGACAGGAAAACCCCACCCTCACTGCCTGCCTGTTTGCTTCCCTCGAAAGGCAAACCCTTCCCCACCCTGCCTGCCTCCCTCCCTGGACAGGCAAACCCCTCCCCACCTTATCTACTTGCCTGCTGCCTCCCTGGACAGGCAGACACATCATCACTCTGCCTGCTTGCCTGCCTCCCTGGACAGGAAAATCCCTCCCTGCCCTGCCTACCTGCCTGGACAGGGAAACCCCTCCCGCTCTGCCTACCTGCCTGCCTCCCTGGAGGGGCAGACACATCGCCGCTCTGCCTGCCACCCTGGACAGGCAAATCCCTCCCTGCCTTTCCTGCCTGCCTGTCAGCCTCCCTCGACAAGTCGATCCCTCTCTGCCCTGCCTGACTGCCTCAATGGACAGGCAGACTCCTTCCCTGCCTGTCTGCGTCACTGGACAGGAAGATCCCTCCCGTGCCTGCCTCCCAGCCTCCTCGCACAAGCGGAACCTTCCCTAGCCTGCCTGCCTCCCTCCACAGGGAGAAACCTCCTCGCTCTGTGTGCGTGCCTCCCTGGACAGGCAGATCCCTCCCTGCCCTGCTTGTCTGCCTCCCCGGACAAGCAGACCCTTCCCCACCCTGCCTTCCTGCCTCCCTGGACAGGCAGATCCTCCCTGCCCTGCTTGTCTGCCTCCCCGGACAAGCAGACCCTTCCCCACCCTGCCTTCCTGCCTCCCTGGACAGGCAGATCCTCCCTGCCCTGCTTGTCTGCCTCCCCGGACAAGCAGACCCTTCCCCACCCTGCCTTCCTGCCTCTCTGGACAGGCAGACCCCTCCCCGCCCTGCCTGCCTGTCTCCCTGGACATATACTTAAAAGTCATTGCAACACAAACTGTTTCAGAGCCAGGGAATTAAAACAGATACATGCACATATGCGTGGGGTTTTGTTCTAAAAGCAGTTACTGCTTGCAATTTAGGGCTTGGATTTCTGTGAGATTACTTCAGATTCAGCACACTTTCCATGAGGCTGTGTTGATGACAAGTCTTCTCGTGCAATGGAGTCTTCCTTGACTATTTATTTCATACAGGGAATCCATCAGCTTAGATGGCAATCTCAGACAAGTGTCTGAACAGATTTCCTCAAGATCCAATATGGAACTTGCTTTTAACTCCAGTGTTGGTAACACGTAGCTCAATCCCTTCAAGCACAAAGTGCCAATAAACAAGTTGCTTACTTCATAGTTACAGTACGTATTTTGGACACATCAATATCCGATTTCAGCTTGTTCTGTCACATGCTCTGTACTTTCTAGCTAAATTCTGGATAGCATCAGCAGTTGTTTCTCTGCCAGAGTCTTCATTTTTTTTCTTCTTCCTCAGGCTGTCCTCCAGGCTTCTGGACAGATTCCACAACCATTGAGCTATACTGGTATTGCAGCCCATTTTGGTCTTAAGTAGTCAATGAAAGGATTTTTCTCTTTTTTTATATATGCCTATAGAAGGCTCCCTGCATTGCAGGAATCAAGAAGAAGGAAAGGAACTCCAAGCTGAATAGCCTTCCCTATTGTATTGTTAAGAGCAAGCACATTTGGTTTCTGTGACAACCTGCTGATCCTGCCAATCAAGCACTGGCTAATAAAGAACTATCGTTTACTGCAGCCAGTAGAAGGCAAGTTTTCCAACTAGAAAAACGCTCTTCATCAACGTGTTTTTTCTTAACAAAGTAACTCACAGTTGCTTCGCTCAAGGAAATCTGCTTTATTTCAACTGTTAAACACCCTAAAGCTCAGTACTAGGAAACAGTAGGTGGCTACAGGGAAAGTCTACATTGTTGAAGTAAAATATCTGTACATTCTTGTGAACGTCTTCAGGATCATAATCCTTACTACTATACACCGACCAACTATTTTAAGTAAATACTAACACCTCCATAGTTTTGTTCCTGTTACTTTAATGGCTTTGAGTCCACAACATTCAAGTTCCAGTGCTAGTTTTAATAGAGCACCTTGATTGATCCTTGAGGGATAATCCATTTATATAAACCCTTTTCCTCATTTCACTGATGAAATTATCATTTCATTTTAAACATGACAAACTTTGTAACAAAAAAGTCGGGCTATTAGCATGTCTTTCCTATTGATAAATTCAACACAGCTATGAAGTAATATTAGCAGAGCAATTACTAAACCCATCAAGTAGGTGACTTTATAGAGCTTGTTTTAGCACCATGCAACAACTTGATTTTCTCAAGCTTACTCAAAATGGTTTTGTTACTACCAGCAACAAGAAAAGTCCCAAGAGTGACGCTTCATCCACTCAAGTATACTTCCTGATTTTAATTCAGGTAGGCATTAAGAGGCAGAATGATCTTACTTGTAAAGGACTACAATGAAACATCTCAGTAGTTCCCCAAAGTATAATACCTGTATAAGTACTAACGATGCAAGAGTGTTCACTGGTCTACATTTTCAGAACACTACCTCAAATTGCCCACTAGATGGTAGCTGAATACTATGTTGATTGCAGTCCTGCAGCTATGATAGCCACAAGAGCTACACCTGAGGATTACCATTTTACAGAAATAATCACAGTATCTTTAATAAAAGACAGACGTGCTCAGAGATGACACTATCTTAAATTCTTACGGATAAGAGGTACCTAGATAATTACACTATCCTGCTTCTGAAGACTACTTTGGTCACATTGCACTCTGCTTTTAGTTAGTTTTGTTTGCAATAGCGGGCAAACATGTTTGCCAGCTTTTGCAGTCAGATGACTTTTTTTGGAACACATCTTGATTTAACACATTCACTTCCTTTCTCTGCTGAAAGAGAATACTTGTTTGCAAGGCTTTTCATTACATCCCTGAAAATACTGAACAATTCCAAACCAGGCTTCTTGAACGTGAGAAATCATTGAGCTAGAGTACTAATGCCCTGCTTGCATTAGTAGCTTAAGACTCAGTGC
The DNA here is from genome assembly GCA_013396935.1 of Baryphthengus martii. Taxonomy (NCBI): domain Eukaryota; kingdom Metazoa; phylum Chordata; class Aves; order Coraciiformes; family Momotidae; genus Baryphthengus; species Baryphthengus martii. The sequence continues at coordinate 41,332 of VWZK01010798.1, read as the reverse complement.
AATTCAGACAGCATATATTAGAAATGGACAAGAAATGCAGAAGCATTTTATATACAAGTATTTGAGAACAGCTTAAGGTGTTATTAATTATACACTTAAATCCTGTTCTCTAAGTTTAACCTCCCTCTACTACAGTCTGGCTGCACATTGTTTTGAGTATCTGGGCAGCAGTCAATGTCTTGATGAGCTACGAACTTAAACAGCAACAACCGCCTTCTATTCAGCTGCACAAAATTGTTGTTCCTATAGCAACAATACTCGTTTTTCCACTTCATATTTCCTTTTCAAATGGGAAGTGCATAATAGCCAAACAAATAAAAAGTATTCTGAACTTGAGCAGGCAGTAGAACACTATTTGAATAAATGAGCTAGGACACTTTCTAGAAATGAAAAGACAACTTTCTTCCTTCGTCTACTTATTAGACTAGTACTTGCCAACCATTTTTATAGAAGCACCCTGAAAGCAGTAGAGAAAAACTCCACAATGAAACATGGCCAAGGATATTGTACTGTCTCAGTCGAGTATATTTGTACTCTTTATTTCCCATGGCACAGTAAGGAAGGTCACCCGATTCATCTCATAACCAGCCCATCATATCCAAGGCTTAAAGGCTGCCTAATACACCTCAGTTACAACACAGCCGCAGTTTCATTGTGCTTCTCTGATTTCAGTTGAGTCGCTCCCATCTATCGCACCTAAAACCAGAAGAAAGCCTCTTCTTGTTGCTTTTCCAGCAAGTCTCATGCCAAGATGACAGTCAACACGCACTTAGAAGCAATGTGGGCCACAAATATGGCAGATTCATCTGGCTGAGAAAAAACTAGGGCACAGCTAACTGACTACTGGGAACTGAATGCTTCAAACCACAACTACTTTGAGACACGTAGTCTTTAGTTGGACTTATTTCATGAACACCTCTTTCAAAATTGTAGTATTTTAAGAAGTCTGGGAATGGTGACTAGTAAACCTATGAAATGAGTAAGCTACACCATTTACAGATACACGACCCAATAATGGAAGAAACATTCCAAGCTTTTGAAGGGCAGATTAAGAACAGTTTCTTGCACAACCTTTGGAAAGCATCCAACACTTAAGATAAAGTGGTAATCGTACAATCAAGGTCTTGCATCTAGCTGAAAAACTATTACAAAAACGGAACTAAGACAGATTTTTGGGTCCTAATCTACCTAGGCTAGACTGAGAAGAGTTACAAGTAGTACAAGACACCAGCCTAAAGTCACACACCACATATGAATGTAAGCATCCCCATTTCACCTAGCATTTCTCTTCTGCAACTCTTTACAGCTTCAGCTAGAATCCATTTCTAGAAGATCCTACAGTGACCTGTATGACCTTGGTCATACTTCCTCTGAAGAATAAGGATTGCTTTAATCTTCATCCCGACTTTTCTCAATTGCATTTGTTCTCATCAAGCATATTAGGTTTTACAAGTCCAATAAAAAACCCACAAGCTTTAAGACTTCTAAAGACTTCTTTATGTTAGTACACATTCATTTGAGCAGTCTCTAAAAGAACTCTGTAACATCTCTGTGGAAGAAGCAGGGAATTTACATATAATACAGAGTCCTCAGTCTAGTATTTTACTATTGTACCTTGCTCAAACATTGAATTGCTTTGGCAATTATAGTAACTGAAAACATAAACGATCATTCAGTTTTGAAAAAGTATCTAATACACACAGCAAGCCCCTACACCATCTAAACAAACAGTTAAGCTGAAAAGGTTCTCGCTCATTACTACAGGTAATGGATTAGAAGTTTTTGCAGATGTGATCCGTACAAACGTGTCTACTGGAAAGTAAAATCTGGTGTTTAAATATTTCAGGCTAAATACACTGTGCAGAAATACATTATGACTTTATTCCATACTAAACTACAGCATATAATAAAGCATTAGGCCTACTACTGGTTTTGCGCAGGAAGACTCAACTTCCTGAAGGAAAATCAGCCATCTTCAAACAGTTTGGATCCCTTTGTGGACAAATTCTGTATGTGAAACAGCTGCATCTTCCCACAGCAAGCAGGCTAAACACACTGTTTCCTTTGCATGCCTAAAAAATGCTTCCACAATATGAAACACAGTTGTACACAACGCCAGTGATAATGTTCACTCAACAGTGCACACTGATGACAAGGCCCACATGTTACACGTTCAGGAGTATTTCCCTTCATACACAATCAAGATATTTACATGTTGTGCACACTATATTAATTCCTTCCCCACTACTGTGTTCTGCATTTCCAGTGAAAAAAAACAGAGGAAGTGCTAAAACTTTCAGTGGTCCATGAAGAACACACTGTCATTCCTCTATTTACCAGCGGTTCTTGTTTTTGAAATTTGAATAGTTAAACTAGACTAGTAACATTCTGTTCTTACATTAATTAGGGTTCTTTGAGAAGCAGTCTGCCTACCTCAGATACGTAACCTTAATAGATTTTGCTATGAAATTCACATCAAGTCAGTCTTGTTTAAACTTGAAATAGCAATATGAAAGGAGACTATTTCCTAATTATTTTCAACTAGTAGATTTCCAGGATTAATTTAGTACTATACTCTCAAAGCAATACCTGCTTGCTGTTTATTATCCTAAAAGATGAAGATAGTAAATAGCTCCACACCAAACTCATCAGTATATGCCTAACTTGGTGTTTCAATCCTAACATGCTGTTCTACTGCTGTCAAATATGCCTGTGTTTCTGTACACTAAGGAGAAGGAACCACGACAATCTGTTCTCTCCTCAGAAACACAAGCTGTGTTTGGCTGTCTGGAAAAAAAAAAAAAAGTCTATCAAAGTAGTACATATGTTAGAGTACTTGACAAATTCACTGAATAAAGTTTAAGACCTGAGTTTTAAGAAAGCCTAAGTCACTCTAAGCTTTGTGTTCATGCTTTTAACATCAGTAAGAAATGCATCTCACTATATTGTGAAACACCAAGTTTCTGCAGTCTCCCAGAGGAGGGAGAAAGAAATAGCAAGCCTACAATATGACATGATAGAGTTCAGGACCTTGAAATTCCAAACTTTTGTCTGTTTTGCCAGAAGATTAGGTTACCTCTGCCCCCAAACCCCATTAAAAGTACCCTGATACTTCTATAGAAACTGTGCTACACAAGCTAAGAAAAGACATCATGGCCATGCTGCTCTTCCCAAAAGGCACTTACCTGATTTTGGCAGACAGTCTGTCCATGGCCATTTGTTCTTCGAGGCAAGCAGAACCTCGTTCATAATTTTTAATCACTTTTAAGAGGTGGGGATGAAGTGCTGGGGTGTGAACCCCGAGCTCTANTCTGCTGATGGCTGTGTCCTTTTTGCTGGAGCATGGAGTTAGTAAAACAGAGGAGCAGCTTCCAAACCAGAGGTGAATACACAACTCAAAATGGAAAACAGGCAAAGCTACTGAAAACTGAGAACACAGGTAAGCTGGTAAGAGTAGCTGCTAAGCCAGGTGGAGGGGAAGTTTTAGGGGAATACGTATCAAAGTAATCATATACTAGGACACCAAGCATTCCTGAGAATGGATTTGCACAGAAACACAACACAAACCTTAGGATTACAAAATGAGGTTGGCTGTATCCCGAACAAGCAATGTCTCTGCTATCATTTAGGGCCTCCTTATACAGGGATGTGTCCCATACAGTAACTAAGATGCACCTTGAGTGATCATTTCTCAGCAGAAAAAGCCCCCGCACAATCATCTGTAGAGACAGAGGCAGGACACAAAATGAGTGAACAGGGGCAGAGACTCCCAAGAAGAGGCCTGTGGAGCCTACGGGAGCATTGAATGTATATTGTCCTTCAACCCGGAGTTTAATTAGTCAAATGAATACAGCAGTATCTAAATACAAGTGAACAATTTCAGACAACTGCACTATTTTCCCCCCAAGCTTGTCAAATACATCAGCTCCTGAGCCCTGTAGGGCCGTTTATAGCTTGAAATACAAAACCACAAGCCTCAACAATATATTGCCAACACAGAGCTTTGCATTGATGTTTTAGTCCTAAAGACAAATTGAATTAAGGAAAAATGCACCAACTACGGGTTTGTGTGTTTGGGTTGGTTTGTTTTCCTGAGGCTCTTGTATTAATGCAGTCAAAGTAAGACTTTCCGATATTTTATTAAATAGGTCTTGCAGTTGGGTCCTTCTGGTGGGCAGATTATCTCATAGAGGAAACATTCTCTTTCTTGTGTTCCAATAACATCTTCCTAATACGATCATTCACAAGAATGTTGGGTAAATAAAACACTCAAAACCCTGCTATTTCAACTTTAAAGACAATTTTTATGAAAAATCAATGAAAAAAGTTGCCTATGAGTCTCAGTTAAGAAATAAATGCTTTAGCTAATAGGGTTCCAACATTCTTGCTGCAAGTGGAAGAGTTTAACAGCCAAAAATACAAAGCAAAGGGCTTCTGAAATAACATTGTTTAATTAAAGTTCTTTCTAGCACCACCTTGAAATAGTCCACTTCAACACAGGCCTGAACAGTGACAGAGCCCAAGTTTAACACTACCATTGGACAAACTGCTGAAGCAGAACTTCCAAATCTAGAGCAATAAGCCTTTGTTTGCACACTAGGCTCATTAGCTGGAATTAAGATTTCAGTCTTCACACAACTGAATGTTAATCATGACTTAGTAGTTCTTCATAAGGTGTAAGTTAAGGATGAAGATATTCAGGGTGGTTAGTACTCTCAAGTTAGATCACAGCAGTGTCACTGCCCAGATTTGCAAGTGTACTGCTACACTGCTGTGATTTTTATTCCTTTTAATCAGAGGACATCAAATTTAGTAAGTCACACATGTACCAGGGACAGCAGTAATAAGACATTTTTAGTAAGATTCAACTGGGCACCCAGTGACTGTTACCTGTTCTTGATGCATTATTTATCTAGACATTCTTATTGAAGAGAAATTGTTCTCCCTCTGCTTCAAAATTGCACTGTAACAAGTCCATCTAGACAGCTCATTCTCAACTTCCAAAATTCAAAATAATTGTTCCTACCTCTCATCAATATGAAGTTCTTATTGTTTAAGCCAAAAACTATCTTCCTTTGACATTATTTTCAGCGCTCTGCATAAAAAGCAAACTTAAATTTCTCATCTAAACTCTGTTCTTGAGATCCTAAACTCATTTTGCCATCAGAGCTTTCTTTACTCTACTGAAGCACCTTATATCATTTCTTACTCAATTCTTCAGTAGTCTTTTTTGCTCGTTGTATATTTGAATATTCTCTATTAGTTTTTGCCAGCTCCCCCACATCATAATCCTATAGTATTATATGCTTCTCAACAGCATATAACGGAACATTATTTATGAAGTACAGTTTTTCCTCAGCAGATTTTTACAACCCCTTTAGCTATTCACATATAATTTGGTTCCAAACCTGCCTTGCCTATTCTGTGATAATTTTTTTTTTTTTGGTAGCTCAGAGGTCACGAGTTTCTATGTCATTCGATAAGAAGTAATTTCCAAAATGAAAGAGCCATTGTAGAAAACTGTAAAACCAGTTTATTATAGTCTATTTCTACAGCAGGTAGACTCCAAATAAAAGTCTAGCTGTTTGTGGGTTGCCAGTCTTACATATTTCCACTGAGAAAATAAATTCTAGACCGAAATTTCCAATCAATGAACATGTGGATTAAAGGCAGGCAATACAATAAAAAAAAAACCAAAACACACTCTGCTTGCTTAAAAGTTCAGAGACTATTTGAAAAGTTATATATTGATAACTTTTCTGTCAGCCCAAATACTTTCATTTTGTTTTACTTAAAGCACAGAATTAAGTCAACACCCAAAAGCAGCTTCCAGAATTAGCAACAATTCACTCACACCACCTAATTATTCTTTCAGGAGTCAGACCTGGAGGCAAGAGAATGCTATCAAGTGTAGAGACAAATATGTTCCTCCAGCTGTTTGCCATACTTATTGGACATAATAAACTTGATATGCTGGAGGCTATAATTAATCTTTACTAAGTGAACAATCCTCTTCTGATGACTTGCCTACTGAGCTGTTTAATGACACTTAAGGCTTTGATAAGTAAATAAATTAGTTCATTACTGTCAGTCTTTTTTTTTTTTTTGAAAAAGATCAGATTTACATAGCTTGCCTTAGTCATCACTTTGCCTTTCTGTTACTGGATCTCACGGCTCACAGTAACTTGTGTAAAAGTAAAGTTGCAGTGCCCTCTTGTGAGTAGTCAAATCTCATTATTCTAGAAGTCGTTTTATCATTAATATTGTGAGTTGGGCAGTATTTGTACTACAAACTGCCTTTTTCTTAAATATGGCACCTGTAGGAAGATTACTTGACATATGTATATACATACACCTTCACCATCTAACTCTTGTGAAACTGATAGACGCTCATATTAAAAAATAAAAAACATTTAAATTCCACTGAACTTAATGAAAAAGGGTAATAGACTCATTTATTTAGTTCTAACTTTTAAATAGGAGAGACTAAAAATCAGTTTCTTGGAGTCATTACAATATATCACAATCTTTTTTTATTAAGTGTTACTGGGAAAAAAAAAAAATCCAAAACAAAAAAAACACCACACACCACAAAATCATGTGCACACACACTCAAGAAGTCTTCCTACAATTTAGGCATTAAATACCTAGATTGAAAAGGACTGGAGAAAAAGGTAACTATTGAAAGTCAGAAAAAAAAAAAAAAGGAAAACAGTTTTTAGTAGGGAGAGTAAAAGCAATAGAGAAGTTGAACCATTAAACCCAGCATAGCCAAAATGCAATCCCAATGCCTAGATGTCTATAGGGAACTAGAAGATGATGATAAGGGTCTGTAGAAGCAGTGCATGGCTAACTGGAGAGAACAAACACTTAAGATTGCATTTTTAGTGAACTACAGTTAGAAGGTAGCTGAAAGTCAGCAGTTTAACTCAATCATCCCAAGGTCAACTTTTGTATTCCACAGCATTACAAAACAGAAAATTACTGACAAATATCTGAAAATTTACTGAAGTTTTATGGCACCAATAGAAACCTAAACAAGTGACAGAAGGACCAGAAACCATACCATTGGTTCTGTTGCCTGGGAAGTACATGCTAGAATTAACTTTCTGAGAAGTGACAATGTTATTTGCCAAAAAGACTCAAATTTCCCATTTCCCTGTTATAGATCTGATTTATCTTATACAGTAACAGACAAGCATTGAACAAAGACAATCCCCAGTAGGCTAAGCTGCCCATTACTGTTTCGAGTGAGTTTTCCAAAGGTAACATTTAAAAAAGCTTTTAAGTTTCAGTGTATCCTTGCACTTCATGACTGGCAAAGAAATTTCACAGAAATGAAGCTTACAACAAGAAATGCCAGCCAGAAAATTCAAAAGTCTTTAAAAGTTCACCTCACCACATTAGCCAATCACTTTTAGCATCTGCTTACATATTTGACTTCAGCCCAGAGAGTCAAGGTCCAAAGGAACTTAATTTGTTTAGGCCAAGATCCAAAGACTTATCTCAACTGAATTCAGGCATAAGGGTCCAAATTGCTGCAAAACCCCAATGAAACCAACCCTCTCTCCTGTGACTCCCTAACTCGGCGGCAGCAGGCCACAGCTCTGCTCCGCCTTCAGCTCCCTCTTGGACAGCTGCAGGTGAGCAGGACAGCTGCAGCCTGCTTGCGTGGCTCTGACAGTATTCTGACTTTACTGGGGACTGCCTAAATCACTTGAACCTAAAGGACAGCTGAATCCCAAGCAGTTTACCTCGATTCAGTCCTCAGAAGATACTCCAGGGCACACAGACGTATGAATTCTTTGATTGAGAAATTGTACAATCAATACCTTACTGAAAATGGTATGGCGGGTGCAGCTGTCAGTCCCACAGAGCCACTCGAGGTGTACTACAGACTAACACAATTCCAGCTCTAGAGCAGACGATCCAAGTTAATCACTACAGTGCATATATTTTAAGTGTTCAAGTACAGAGTTTACAGATTTCAGTAACATTAGCAGTTACTCTGATATAATTTAGGAACACACAAGACAGCAATTTGCACAAGCTATACAGTACTGATGAAGCTTATATAGCACTAAACGTTATTTCACACAAGACTTGAACTGTAGATCTTGTTTCTCAATATGTCAAACTGAAAGCGAACATGAGGTGGTTCACTTGAAAAACGCAATTGCGTGACTGACACCAAAAAAATTAACATTCCATAAAACGTCTACAAGCAGATGTGTTTTAATCTACGTTAACAATCTAGAATTATAAAGAATACAACCTCATTTTCAGCTTCATGATTACTTGGCTATTACCTCAGTGCAAATTTGAGATTCACTTACTGAAACCAACACTAACAAGAAACTGAATCGCTACTTCATCGCTTTATTGCAAGTTTTATTGAGCAACCGATGATAACCCACGTTTCTTATCAGACAAGAAGTTGATTAGTTGATTTGGCATATTATATTATTTAGTTCACATAACAAATTTCTGAACCAGTTCAAGATAGCACAGGAGATTTCTGAAGAAATTCTAGGGATCTGGCATTAGAAAGCGAGCTTTAGGAACGCAAGTTCCTGCCAGACCACCAATCTGTCTAGATCTCTGAATGGCAGTCTTGTCACTGAGCACGACAACTGATCCTCCTTCATTTTTGTTTCACCCGCAAACTTCTCTGAGCAACTGATAAAGATGTTAAACAGAACTAGTCTCAGTAGAGATCCCTGTGGTATTCTGTTAACAAGATCTGTAGAGAGTATTAAACAATCCCCATGGCCGACCATCCAGTTTTCCACTCATCTGGTTAGTTACCCATTCAGAGCATGAAGTCATCACTTGGACACGTGAATGCTGCAGGAGGTGCTGCAAAAAGCTTTGCAAGAGTTGAGACATCCGCTGTTCCATCATCCACAAAGCTAGTACCGCTATCATAGAAATATACTCCATATCCTCAAGCATTAGATCTTACCTACCAGAATAAAGACATCTTCAGCTTCACCAGCAACTAAAAATTCTGCTTTAAAGGAAAAGCTTTCTAAAAGCTTCAGAGTAAAAACATATCTATAGAAAGACCACAAGAGGGCAGCAGAAGCTTTCTACGCAGAGTAACAAAGTTTAGTGCTGTTGGCCTGGGTTGGAGCACCCATTCCTACTGCTCACTCACACTCTTGTTTTATGAAGTTACATCTGATAAATGAATGTCTAACACCAAGCTGAGATATCAAACCCTAACTCCTCAAATACCTATCTGTGAAGACAGAGTTCTCAGCAGGCAATATGTGCACGCTGCACTATAGAAAAAAAGTCAATTTCCAGAGTTTGTTTCACTGCCTTAGTATTCCATAAAGAGTAAAAGAGAATTAAGAGTATAGCATGATATAATAAACAGTTCGTTGCCTGTTTTGTGTAAGTACACTCCATATAAAGTCAAGAAACAAACAGTATTTTACACCAAAGTAGTATGTTAAAACTTCAGCTTTTAGAAACGTGCTTCCTATGGTGCTCACAACTGATGCCACTACGCACACTACTATGGATGTCCATGTTACATAAAACTCTATTTCCAGCTGAATTCTCCAAGGTGCCCAAGAGTACACAGTACAGAGATCATAACAGCACTCAAAAGTTACTACGTTTTCTGACAAGTTAAAGAGGCCACACTGCTACCTGATTTTACACTTACATTTTACAGTTACTTTTGAACTGCAAAATGCTCCTGAAACCAGAACCCAAAGACACTTAGTAGAGCTACAAGGGCAAGTCCTACAAGCCAACTGATTATGACTAGTAACCTTCCTCTTAGTGCAACTGTTACTGACTAGAATTTTGTTTTTCCTGCAGGATTCCCTCTCTAGTACAGTCCCAGAACACAGCAAGCGACAAACTAGTAACTTACTCTTACATTTGATTTTGTACATTCAAGCTACCTGAAATGTTTCTAAAAACCCTTTTTAATTAGTCTGAAGTGTTTCCTTATCTAGTATTCAGAAGTAGCTACAGCTCTACATTGGTAAGTAAAAGGGAGGAAGGGCAGTACCAAATTTATTAGAGGCTTTGAATCCTTAAGATATATCTGATTTTCCCATAGTATGTGCTTGTCACTTTTACACAAGTAAAAGTATCAAAAACCTTTGAGAGAGTAGCAGTTATCACAATAATCCTCTATCCATTTTTACAAAGAAAACTCTGTGGCTGTAACTACTCAAACATGCCTTCCAGTAGACAGTTTTGTTGAATAACACTTAAAAACGGCTCTTTGCATGTTCTACTATCAAAGAAAAAAAAAAGCAAAAGAAAACAACAGCAAAGAATAGAATTCAGTTCTAGCAAGAGACATGTTACCATCTCACAGCCAGGAACCAGACACCTCCAGAGAAGTTTTGGGATTTTTTTATTAAAAACTAATTAGTACACCTCCACTTCAAAACCCTTGTATACTACCCTTATCCTTTCTACTCCTCATAAGAGCTACTTCATCCTTCTGTAAGAATACCCTAGAAGCCTTCCCAAAGTCCAGAAGCAGCTCCCAACATTAGCTACCTTTAAAGCCAGCCCAGGGACAACAAACACAGGAAATTAATCCTATAGTAAATAAATCCTAATAAAAAGTATTTAACAGCACAAAACTTCAAAGGGAATAGTATATTCACTCTAAGCTCCAGGCCCAACAATCAAGCCATGGCATATTAATGCAGTTTCTATAGATAGAACAAACAGAAGAGAATTGAAACTAAAAGCAAGATACGTTTTTAAAAGGCTGTAACTAATGCATTCACTTTCAGCATCTTACTCATTAGCGTAACACAAAATACTCACCCTACCAGATGTCTTCAGCCCCTTCCAGGCTTCCTTTAAACTTTAGAAACAGCATAAAGATTCACATAATATTTCTACTTTATTAAAACTTCTTACCTGCTATTTTTAACAGGTATTATTGTTTTCCTTCTCTCTTGAAAATTCCTCCACATGTAAGCACTCTACAGAAAACTGCAGCAAAGCCTTCACTGTCATCCTATAGAGCTCAAAGAGAGGCAGGTGAGCTTCACTGCTCTGCTCCACCTGGTCATCAAAAACTCCAAGTCAGGTTTCAAAGGGCTACTTTCTGCCTAAAACGAGCACCTGGAAGAGGTCCCGTATCGCCTTTCTTCTCTCAATGCAATCTTTATAGATAGCACTTTAAACTTCTAATCACAAAATCTCCTGAGTCTCAACATCCAAACTCACAAACTGGCCTCAGCCTATCACGGTATGAACTTCTTTTCTCTCAAAAGACAACGCAGCAAATCTTTCTCAAAACCTAAAATTGGTTCCTGCCAGCAATCTTCTAAAATATACGCTTTCAAAATTTCATAATGAAAACATGATTTAGTAAAAAAGTACTTTTTCAGTAAGCTGAGATTTAAAACATTCTCCTTTCATACTATTTCATGACAGACTTCATTTTAGCACTAATATTATGAGTTCATCCCTTAACAGTGTCCTTGCCACAATGACAGCCACAAGTGGACAAACTATAGATGTAGGTGTTTGAGGAAACAGCAATGAAAGCAGTTGTAGAAATCAGCATTTTGACATCCTACCTGTAGGATGTCTCCATTTACCTCAGTAACATCCAGCTGACAGGTAAACTTTTAAGATGTAGCATCCCGAGAGTACAACATCCTAGCTGCAAGAGGTCTACGTCGTACAGAGTGGATTACACACACGTTTAACTAGCAATCACATTTTTATTTGTAGTTATTTATCACAACATGAAATGCTTATATTCAGAATTCCAGCTTCTCTTTCTGATCCGTATCTTTGGACGCAATTGTTCCCATATACAGAGACAAAAGAATTAAATTTTGTCCTAACGATGTTTACGACCATACCCCGGTTCACATCTGCCTCTGCAAGGCCATGAGAGAAACCATATGCTTCCATGTACTTACTTTGCATCTGCAGGGTTTCATATCTGCAGGTGTCCAGCATAACTGCTCTTTGCAGGACTTCCAGTGTATATTCCAGAGCAAACCAACCCACAAACCGCCCCAACAAAACAAGCACAGCTCTTGAATTTGAACTGTATGGGAACCTATGACCTTGAGTACATTCAGAGGTGAAATGAAGTGAGCTTACCCTCAGCTTGCAGACTCATTAATGGCTCCAGAAGTCATCTAGAGAAAGTGGTTTGTTCCCTATTCATGCTGCAGGTTGCACAGACAATGCACCAAGCAGCCAAAACACCTCAGCCAGGGCTCACTTTGCATAGCACGACAAGTCTTCACCTGCATCGCAAATTCCTACCAGGCTTTTAAGAGCCATCTACAAAGATGTATGAAGAGTTGCTCCAATAGCAGCAATCTGTGCAGACAGCTGCTCTTTGCTTTCCCAAGTCACACACAGTGGCTACTGAGAAGGATCAAAGCAGTCACTGTGGCAACAGTGGAATCTCAGCAGCTGATTCAGTTGCATGTGAACTTCATCCCAGTCCTGACCTCAATACCCCTGCAGCAACTTCCAGGGATAATCAAAGTACAGGAAACCAGGCAAGTGCAGCAACCAATTTCCTTTGTTGTTTTTTCTTGGAAAATTTTATCCCACACTCACAGAAGACCAAAGGATGAGTTTCATTGTTTTGAGTACACAGGACTTTTCCCTCTACAATGTGTTACAAGGCACACACATGGCAGAATAAATTGCTACAGTTCTGTGGGAGTCAAGAATATGAAAAAATACATGTGTTCTAATTCTGTTCTGCATGGGACATCTGAATAAAAATATTTATGGAAAATAAAGGAGGGGAGAACAAAGTATTCTTCCACTTCTACCAGACTCAACATTGTAGAAGTGTCATTTGTATGGTCTGATGGACCAAGGCAATATAATTACATTGTGAAGTAGTGGTGTTGAGAAAACAAAGATCTCATAAAACATATAAAACCTGCTAAAGTTATGATCGTTGGAAACTGTAGTAGGATTTCTGGGTGGTGTTGTGAAGTGACAGGAGTTTTGACGGGAAGGAAATCTAACAGTGTGCAAAAGCAATCTCCAGAATTGAGGAGATACTGACAAGTTTAAGAAACTGAAGCACAAAACAAACCCCAACATTTAATTCTGTACATTTAAGCAACCTGTTTGGGTTTTTTTCTAAATTCTAAGAGGATGCACCCAGACATAAAATGTTCATAAAATTCAATGTGCTTTTGAGCAACAGAATAACTAGTTGCACGATCCTATTTTCAGTCATTCAGGTGATTTATCATTTTAAGCTTGTGCTGTCCACTTAGGACATTACCCTTCACAGCAGCCACAGCTGAGAGCCCTTCACACTGTTACCAAAGTGTTGACAGCTTTATTAAGGAGGTACTACAATTGGCCGGCTAATTCTAACAAAAGGCTGAGGGCTGCCTTTTTTCTATAAAAGTACTTGCTTCTTTCTCTAGGGAGGTCAGAGGAGGAGAGACAGGTATGTTTTCTTTTAGAAACCAGGTATGCTCATTTTTGAGATTGTTCTCAATTGTGGGTGAGAGAAAAGGAAATTAAGAAAGAAGAAACATCTGACTACAAGGAAAAAAGCTAACACAGAAATGTTCACAAAACTATTAACATTAATCTTTCTGCCCGGGCTAAGAGCAAGATTCAAAGATTCAGCCACAAAGGAATTACGATGTAAGGAGAAAGACAAAGGTGTTATGAAACTAAAACATTCAAATAGCTTAATTAAAGGCAAGGCTTGTAAACTAATGCTGAATAAGAATCTACTTCATATTTGCATCTATAGAAGCTCTGCTGAGCTATTTAGAAACCCTGAAATCTAATGTTTTGCAATATATAATTAAGCACATAAGGTACTCAAGAAGTCTGATACTGGGTGTAATGACAAACTCTTTTCTTAAATGATATTCTAAACAGAAAAGCAACAGGTTGCCAAGAGCTTTAAGTACATTCCTCGTTCTCTGCTAGCAACCTATAGAAGGGAGCCTTTGGATGAGATTTCTCACTACCTCTGTGCATATAGTCCTCCCAGGCACAATATTCAAGTATAGACATCTGATCAGGAATTCTCTTGTATTTTTGGAATTCTTAATTTAGCCCTTAGATCAACTCAGCAAGAGTTATGTAACTGCTCACCTCAAGAGCTTTTTCTATTTATATGCCACTACAGATGAACTGTGAGCAACCCCCTTCAGGGATCCTTTTGACCACACTAGAAACTCACTTCAGCTTTTTGCTCTGGTCTCTTGCACCAGGGAGAGTTCTGTAACAGCTTTGTAGCTTAAGACTCCTCAAAAGTTACTTTACAGAATGTGTATATGAAGCTTTTTTGTCAACTGCTACTTCTAAATTTTGGTCTCGGATCAGTACTTGGTATTTAATGCACTCTGCTTCATATGACTGAAACTGTTATGTGAAAGGGAAAGCCTTGTATTTCATAGTCCGTAAAATGGATGACTTACGTTCCCACGAAGTTAAATACTTATGCGCCCTGTTAGCATCTTCAAAGGATAAACTTGAAAAGGCCTTGGTATGATGTACCCGAGGTTACGTTCGCCCTTGCTGGTGTCCACCTTTGAAAGGCGGGAATAGCCCTTCCTCTCCCCGCTCCTACTTGGGCTTCACTGCGGAACCTGGGGATGCCATCAATAGGTGAAATGAACTGAAATCCTGGCTACGCGGGCTCTCTCTAGAAAGAGGGAGAGTCTTAGCTAACTAGCTGCATCTCGAGGCATGTTTTAAACGAGCCCCAGATATTTGAATAAAGAGGCCGAACGCGTGCACGCCGGAGGCCTCCTCCCATGCGGTGCCGCGGCGGCAGGAGCCCCGCCG
>VWZK01010798.1:0-25478 GCA_013396935.1 Baryphthengus martii | reverse complement strand
CGGTTGGGCCTTTCTTAGGTAGCGGGGTGGGGTGGAGGCTGAATGTCCTGCCCCTGGCCTCTTTCAGGTGAGAAGATGGCAGGCCGAAGGAAAGAGGGCTCGTGTCCTTCTCAGGGAAGTCGGAAGGAGAGGTTAGATGTCCCTCTCTGCCCTAGCGAGAAGGTGGCGGTGGGAGGAAAGGGCTGGGCGGAGGAAGGTAGGGCAAGAATATCCCTAGCCACCCGCCTTAGGTCCTTTAGGCAGGGGTCTGTGTGGCAGGGAAGGGATGCGGCAGCCTCCCAGGCAGAAAAGTGAGAATGTTAGACCTGGTTTCTCACCACATAAAGTAATAGAGGTGGGCAGAAGGAGGAATTAAAATAATTTCCCAGGGCAAGCGAAGCAGTAAGAAAAAGAGGAGCAGGGTTTGGCAGCCCACTGGCTTGGGTCCACGACAGCAGAAAATGGGGAGCAGGGGAAAGGAATATGGAAAGGGAGGATTGACATTGGGTGAGGTGTGTGAGGGAGAGATGGAGCTGGGCATGCAGCCTGCTGCCCTTCTGGGCTGGAAGATTTCTGCGGTGAGGAGAACCGGTGGTTCATGGCCACAGGTTCCCACTTCATGGATGGAGGCTTAAAAAGGGACTTGGCTGTGAAAGTGCAAGGTTAGAATTTATGGACTGACAATTTCCAGGCAGGGGTTGCAAGCCGACTTCCTTTGGGGATGATGAGGAGAGGATTTTGAGGCCAGCTCAGGACTGTGTATGTAGCGCTGGGTGGATAGGTGGCGTGCATCTTTATTCTAGTGGAGAAGTTACGCTCTTTGCTCCTGAGGCTTAAAAGAAGTGGAATTTTAAAACCTCTTCATTTCCTCTTCACACACATTTTTTGAAAAGAGGGTCAAATAACAGGTGAAGAGAGTCTACAGTTCTCTCATTTGGCTGTATAGATTTGATGTCAAGGTTGACATATACGCTTTCGGTTCATGAGGAGTAGTTTGCACTCCTCACTGTCTTTTGTATCATAGGTGCCTTGTATCTTTAGGCACTAAAAACTTCCTTCAGTTTATGAAAGTTGTTTATCAGTGTGAGAAAATACACCTCAGTCTCTGTGCCTTATGTAGGAGAGATCTGAACTCTATAATGCCTGCTCATGGGGGACAAAATAACAGTCTGTGTAAAGGGGTAAGGTTTCTAGTTCTGTCTTTTTGAAACTTTGTAAGAGGTACCCATACAAAGTAATCCTCCTCTCTCAGGAAAACTAGGCCCATCAGTCCTGAGAGCTCGCTGCATCTGTTTTTAAACCTGTGTCATTGGACACTGTTGAGCTCCCATTTGGCAGATGTGACTTCAAATAGTTTCACCTGGTTTTATATGTAATCATTTGTGTGCAAATGTAAATACGGTTGGCATTCAAGGCAAAATATTAACATTTAGTCAGCTTTAAGTGGTATCTGGAGCTTTAGCCTGGCACTGAGTTTCAAATTGTTGGTGCATCGTTCAACTTTTTGCTGGTTTCTTTTGCCAGGTAAATATTTTAAAATTAGTAATTATTCCTATTTGAAGTGTTAAATGAAGAGTAATAATCAGTATCTTTTGGTTTTACCTGCTCACAAAGTTTCTACACATGCCCAGCCTCTCACAGCCCCAACTAGTGATAACTTTTTCATTGTTCCTGCATCTGGCAGATGAGGCTTCCAGAGCACCATGGACTTCAGCGCCCAGTTTTTGTAAACCAAAGAGCAAAAATGAATCTACATGTTTTCAAAAAATTTGCCAGTTCAGAGATCTGTGTACCAGGCCCTACATAGAACTCAAGGGCGCACAAAGAAGTTAGTGGGAAGTAAGGTAGGATGTGAACTTCATAGCTCAACAACTCTGTGGTTGTGAACTCTCTAACATTAAAATACCTGTGAAGTAGTTTTCTTTTTTTTTTTTCTGCTGTTGGGTGGGTAAGCTACATCACTTTACTTTGCATTTGTAGGATGCTGAGGGCAGGGATGTAAGTAGCCGCAATACATCTGTACTCGTTTACTTCGTGCTAACTTACTTGTTTATATTTGACAGAGTTCTCTTTATGAGAATTTATGTTGCTCTTCGTGCTGAAGATGTATGAACTTAATTCACTCTGAGTACAGCTGTCATTTTTACTTGAAAAAGAACTGGAATTTTAAGTCTTAGCTTTTTTTTTCCAGGAATTTTGAGGAATCTCAGCACCCATTCATTTCACATGAACTGCTGGTGCTGAATGTTCCTGAAGATTAGACCAAGAATTTCATCATGGAGAAATGTTGATGAAAGCCCAGTGTGTTTTTTAAGAAGTATTTTTAATGATACATATGACAAGATGTATGACATGAACCACTACTGAGAGACTATAGAGGCCCTAAAACAGTCGTTCTTCATTTGTTTCCTTTTATGAGAGACAAGTCAGTGATGCAGGCAGATTAAAATAAAAAGATCGACATGTTGCTTTAAAATTGCTTTGTTTGTGCAACTTACAAATTCAATAGCTGCACTTCTGTTCTTACTTGCTTTATAGGGCTAGTTGTAAAATTTCCTGGTTTTCTGGTGTACGTTAGAATTTTTCAGTGCAAACTTTCCCTATAATTAGAGTATATGTATCCTTCAAACACTTCAAAAGTACAGGTAAACTAAACAATTATAAACAATTATATATTTTATGGGTCCACATTCCTTACAGTACATTTTTTTTTCTTTTCTATCAACCTTGTAGAAGTAAGTGTCCAAACACTGCATCGTTGTCTGTCTTGGATTCCTCTCATGCAATTTAGGACGTGGATAAGTTAGATCTGATGGAGTCGAACGGTGTGATCCTGTTCATCACTGATTGCAATATTCTGCATCTTTCCACCAGTATATATGAACTAAATTCTCAGTCACGTTTGGTACTTAAATATTCATAGATCATCCAGTTGAAATATTTTTCCGTGTTTAACTGAAATCTGCTAACCCTTGGCACTCAATTTCTTTTGTAACCAAATTAGTTTTGTGGATACTTTAGTGTCTTTCACTGACCCATCTATATTTGTGCTTTTGATGGTCTTGGCTCTATTAAATTACAGAGCTGTAAGCTTAATGAACGCTTGGAAGTCTCACACTTACTCAGGTTCACGTAGTGTACTCTGATTCTGTGTTCTGGTGCTCTTCCTGTAGTTCCAAGTGGTGCTTCAGGAATGCTGGGAATCTGTGCACACACAACTGGGTGTTGGAGAAACCACCTGTGTATTTAGTCAAAGTATTCAAGAATTGATAGTTAACATTATTGGAAGTTCAGGATATTAATGAAGTAGACTCTCTTTCTTCTTCAGCAAAAGAAACTGGTGTGAAGAAGGAATTCTTGTGCTGATACAACAACAGCTGAAAAGAGTTGCAGCTCAGTTTGGCTGAAAGATTAACAGGATTCTCATATTTTATCTATCTGGCAGATTCATAAATGTGAGAACTAGCTGGCCAAACGTCAAAGAGGCAGAACACGCAACTTTCTTGTTTGCAATAATGCAGGGAGGAGAGATCTTTTAAGCCATACTTTTTTTCTGAACCATTACATGAAATAAGTATAATGTGGTTTACAATGACAGTGTTTCTGAGCAACTGCAGTGTTGAAAACTTATAGAAGACCAGCTCTAAAGCAGACACAGTGTCGTTAGTGACGCTATGGCTTGACTTCAGAAACTTTAGCATCTTAGTAGTACTTTGAAAACTTACAGTAATATATACAGATGGATACACAGCTACTTCTTAGGATGAGTGATCAAGAAAAAAGCTACATTTTGCAGCTCCTTGGAACCTAGTTCCCCCCTCAGTGCTGCCTTTGTTATGTTCGCTTACTAAGCTGCAAGAAACAAGCTACAAGGGAGGAAACTTTTTTTTTTTTAAACTCAGATTTCAGCAGAAATACATTGGTATGATAGGACAGCTGTCTGTAAGCAGACGTGTTGAGATCTTCACCTTCATTCATACAGATTACCAAAGAGATGCCGAATATTTGTGTCTTTAGGCCTCCAGTGAGCATGCATCTTTTTTTTTTTTTTTAAGATACATGTATTGTGTTAATCTTAAACAGTTAAAATTTGCAGGAAGATGGAAAAATGTTGCCATCCTTTTTCTGAAGACAAATAGTAATTTTGACTTTGTTCTTTATGAGTCATATTAGAAAATGGAGTAACTCTGGTTACCAAATTGTTTCCTTCTGCGGTACATTCTTGGGCACTTTTCCTTCTGTTGCATGAGCAGTACTAAAAAGTTGGTTCACTCTTAGGTTGGTCAATAAAATTCAGGAATTCCTCCAAAATGTATTCTACAAGTGAGTTTTGAAGAGTAAATGATTTTATTGCATTTGATACTTAACAGCCTAATGAGGAAGGTTTTAAGCTTCAGAAAGATTTCATCTGTATAATGACAGGTATCTACCCGTCTGATATTCCCTATATTAGAAGAAATCTGAGAATTAAATAGGATTTAATTTTGTTTTCAGTTGCCCTGTAGTAAAGCTGTTGTAGTTGGTGGCTTCCACCGGCGTTAACAACAGCATTAGGTAAGACAATGGGCCTGGTTCTGTATAATACGATGTTGCTGGTTTTAGCACGTAGGTTTTACGTAAATTTGTAGAAACTAATTCATCAGTACATTTGGGGCACAGATGAGTATTGTCCTGTTTAATTGGGAAAGTTTTTTAAAAGTTCACTTTGTCAGACTCTTGTGGCAGAGTATTGATGCTACAGTGGAAGTCTGGAGTCTCTCTTGCAGGTGAATTCAGGAACACGTCTTGAGCGTGCTGGAAACCGTGAAACAAGATAAAAATGTTTTGCTCGAGTTGTTATCGGTTTTAATTGATTTTCCAATTTAAGAAGCGTATATTGAACAAATAAACTCAGAGTATCATGTTTAACGTGCTTGGGACGAATGATTTTTGGGAAATGTTCGTATAAGATCTCCTTAGAAATAATTGCGTTTGTTTTTTTTTAAAAAAAAAATCAAAAAATTATATGTGGCCTCTCTCCGAAAGGTGTAGACTTGCGTTATAGATGAAACTCCTTATGTCAGCTAAGGTAGTGTGGAGTGGGAAGTCTGAACCTGTTGCATTCGGTAGACTGCTGTCATAGTATCCTAATCTGGTTGTGTCAAGACTTGAAATTGCACTCGTGTTTTTCACAGAGAAGACTTGTGTCTGTCAGCGTCAAATCTTCACAACTGTCGCTCTGTACTCGTAGATCATGAATCAAAGGCATCTGTAAAACAGACGTGATTCTTTGCATTGTTCTACTTGGTACTTCCAGATTGTAAGCTTGTAGTAGTTCACAAAGATGCTTATCGGGCTAGAACATGAGAATTATTAGAAGTTAGTGTATTATCAGATGGTGAATGGAAAGAGGGCTCTGCTGTGAAGTCTTCTGCCTCTGATGTTCTGTAATGAAATCTTGGGTTAGGCCACATGTGAAAACGAAAAGGCTTTTTTCTGCTTTTCAGTGTAAATGTTTCTTAAAATGGCAACGTAGGTCCCCAGGAAAGGTGCCGGAATTCAGAAACTTATTTTGTAGGTCTAATTTAAGGTGCGATGCTGAAAGTTTTGACAAAACTATGGAAACCCTGTAATGTTTACATCAGAAATCTCAACACAACCAAGAGGATTTTCTTACAAGTTTTAAAAGAAAGCTTGTAGAACTGGCTTTCTAGTGACCAGAAGTAAACTGTAAACTACAAATACATTACATTGGATGTGTAATTTTAACTCTTTTGACAATTAAAGAGAGTAAAAAGAGGTAATTATTTTTGGTACAGATAGGATAAGATTTGTGGGAAAATCTCTTTTAAAAGTTTGCTTTAGTTGTATTCAAACGTGGAAAAATAGACTTTGGGAACTTTTGTCATCTGTATTAGAAAAATCAGAAGGAACTCACTAAAATCCTGAAACTTCGGAAAGTCTTCACAGGTACGCTTTGGAGAAGCAGTGACAATAATGTTCGAAGAGCAGACCTTGTAGTCTTGTGGCCAAACCCCTGAACTTCATCATAGTTATTTTTGCTCAAATCACTGACTCGGAAGTAAACTTTGTTCTTTTCAAGAAGATTCTCCAAAGTTTTGGTAAACTAAATTAAACAAACTTGGGAGAGTATACGCTGAAGCTGCTGATGCAAATGTACATAGTTTGTTCTTTGAAGGCAGTAACCTTTGGCAGAGATGAAGGTGGTGGTTGAAAGTAACAATCTGATGCTGTTAAATTTTCTAAAGGTATTTGCAAAGGAAGGTGGAAGACATAAGCACATAAGGATTTTGTACAAAACTAAATTGTTTTCTTAAATTTACATGATGTTTTAAAAAAACAGAAATTGGTGTAAAGTGGTTATTCTGAACTAATTGAAACAAGTTGTTTATTTCCTGTTACACTAGTATGTATAGAAGTCTGCATTTTAGTGTCCAGAATAAGAAAGATTACTATAGTCCAGAATTTTTTTGTCACTAATGCTTTAGAATTTCATCAAGAATATAAGGAAATACATGTGCACTTAGGGAAATGTGCATTTTTCTTTCAGTATTTTATGAAGAAGCTAGCTATATTAGTTGGGCTGTAGAAGATAATTTTTTTTTTTTTTTTTAAAAAAGAACTTTCTAAGATCATATGTATCTAGACATGCTTATAACAACTCTAGTTAGTTCTGTTTAATAAAGTATAAGCTTTCTGGTGTATCAGTGAATTTTCCCAATTTAAAATTTAGAAACAAGCATTAAGAATCTTCCAAAGGTGGATACTTTACAGAACGTTTTTTTAACATATCCCATTTAACACATATATTTATATATGTATATGCAATTGAAGTTCACATGCAATATATCTCATTTGAGAATCTGTAGAAAGAGATCCCATTTTGCTTCTTAAAGCTTTAAATTCCTTTTGTGTGAATTTGACACTTATTATAATCATCAGTGATTCTTCCACTGTCTGAAGTATTTCTTGTATTTTGCATTTCGAATGATGTGTCGTTTATTTAGTTATATATGTTTTTTCTTTTTTTCAATGTAGGATTTTTCAAACTTTTAAGTACTCCGCAGTTGTCTCCATATTGGAAGCTGTTCAAGCAAGTGGACGCTGTCCTAGGAAGTAAGAAACTTTTTTTTCTTTCCTCCTTTTGAGGATTCTTGAAGAATCCAGTTGCAGGATCGTTTGGCATCACCAGGACCTTAAGATAGTGTTTTCATTATATGGTGGTTACAGGTGGATTAGGGTGGGGTTTTTTTTACTGTTGAACTCTGAACCACAGAAACTTTCATTAATTATTTATTTTGTCCTTGTATTGTGCCTTAAAGTTACCTTAAAACTTTTCGTATTCTGCCATAGACTGCCCTTCAGCCTCAGAGGTTTGTAGGGTTGGGTTGTGCTTCAGTAATCCCGTTTATCAGACATTTGTAAAATCATGACTACTATTGATTATGTATTAATTCTGGTCTTCCCGTTTTTGTTATCTATTGCATTTTTGAGTTTAGAGTCTTGTATTTCAATGTATACTCCTGAGGTTGGTTATTGTATGACTTGTTTACCATGTTTCATTTTCAGGTCTCGAATGATGAGGTATCCATCTGGATTTAAAGCATATCTCTGAACTTCTTACTCATTCAAGAGATGTGCTCTATATTCATGAGTAAGTGTATATTTTTGTTTTATCTTGACTTGGGCCCCTTTCTGAAATACCTGGTGATATGTTTTTAACTTAAAAGATTTTCTCAACTTATTTTTGTCTTACAGGTTCATCAGATACTTTAATAGTACAAGATTTTTTTAAGGTGCCTGTGCTAGCTCTTAATTTTGACCCAAACTAGGTATTGAACTTTGGAATTCATATTTCTAAGTATCAGTGCTCTAACTAAATCACTCTAACCCTTAGTATTACAGCTAGAGAAACAGCATGATGGTATACAGGTAAATAATTTAGAAACTGGTCTGTGATGTGAGATTCATTTTGTGATGCATACAACAGTTCTACAGGCTTTAGTGGTGTGTCTCACCATATTTCATTTGAATTTGGAGTTTTGGAAAGAGAGAAACTCTGTCCTGGAAACAAATGAAAAGAAAGGATCTGAATTTTGTGTAATTAAAGAACCAACACTTTTTTTCAATAATATAAACTGTATCTCACCTGAAGAAACTTTGTGGTAACAGCTCAGATAACAGGTGTTGTACTGTGTGAAGTAATAATGTGTTCTCTCCATGTATTAAGCATTGCCTGTTGAAATACCATTTTGAGACTTCATAAATTTACCTTGAGTTAAAAATCAATGTTTAAAATGGATTGCTTCAAGAAGTGTAAGTGGCCCAAACATATGCTGTGGGACTTTTGATGAAAGAGCACAGTATCAGAGAGAGTTCTGTGATGTACTTTCTCTTTGGCGTGGTTTTGCTCTGTTCAGCTTAAAGTAGTTCTCCGTAAAGAAGCTGTCCCAAACACAGAGAAGGCAAAGAGCTTTGAGAGTGCTACAAATTTGTCTTTACTTGCATCGGAAGGTGGGTTTTCTTTCCAAGTGAATTGTCATTTGTCATGTCAGTTGACTTGAACTTTTTTGGATGACCATAACAATTGACAGCTACTGAATATGTTTTTTTCTTCTATAGACCTTTAATATTTATTTCCTAGAGGCTACCTGTGAAAAAGGAGGAGAGGTCGTAAAAGGGAATTTGTGCATGTCTGGGTAATAGAGGCAGGGAAATAGTTGCAGGTGGTGTTTGGTGCAAAACCAGTGCAGGTGTGAGGACAGACTACTCTGGATGATTCTGACAAGCACTCACCAGCCACTTTGCTCCAGCTTTATGCACTTACTCAGAGTTGAAATGGTAGCTGTGGACTGGAACCTGCTTCTGAGAATTTAAGACCGTCAGTTTCAAATCTTTCTTTTCCTAATATTGAAATCAAAATACAAGGTAGCTGAGTTACCTTTTGACTATCTGGCATGATGTCTGTGAACCCTGTAATGGAACAGAATTCTAAATGAAACTGGTGTCAAGGGTATGGTTTTTCTCATTACTCAAAAATAATTATAAATGCAAGACTATGAAAAGCAACTTTAAAATAAAATAATGCATATGTTTATATATAGTTGGATGTGTATTTTTTTTAGTTAATTAAACAGGCCACCCAAACAAGTTTTCTCCTAATTTTAGTGATACCAGTAAGAGAAAATGATTTTTTTCTGTCCATATTTAGCTACAGATATCATAGAATCATAGAATCATAGAATGGTTTGGATTAAAAGGACCCTTAAAGATAATCTAGTTTTACCCGCTCCTGCCATGGCACTCTGTTACAAACTCACTTACTCCTTTCTGTTAGGAAATAGAAAGAGTTCATCTCTACTAAATCTCTAAATGTACTTTTTTAATCTTCTGTGTTTCTGAGATTTTGAGGAAATTGTACTGTCTCTCTGTGCATTTTAAATTTAACATGTACATTGATCTTTAAATCCGTTAGAGGAGTCATTTGTATTGGCACATCAGTGGGAAGTTAACTGCTGTATTATTTAAGTTACTGCATCTTTTTGAATTTGGCCAAAGCCTTAGTTATAATTAAATCGGACAAGTAATGGTAGTGTAATTGTCTTTGGGGATGTCTCTTTAATTTCTGAATATTATGCAGAAGTGATTGTTTTTTTGAGTATCTGTTTTTTAACAGATCCTAACCTAGCTCTTGTAATTGAATCATTCTCATTACACACACACTGAAGGGAAGGAATCAAACTGGGCTGAGTGTAACCAGTTTCATTTTGAAGTCGTTTTGAATGTAGTAAGTAAAATGTGGGAAAGATCTTAAACTTTTTTTTAAAGTTTAAATTATAGTAGCAGTATCGGAGNTGTTATGGGAGACAGTATCAAAAGCCTTACAGTGGTTGCTTGTGGTGAAATACTTAGTTTGTAAGGAAGAAGGAAGAGCTTTTTTTCTTTTCCTTTACTTTTTTTTATACATATTCTGATTTTTTTATTGTAGTTTGTTTTATTGAGTAGGGCTCAGCCTAGTTTCCCCGTTCTAATCTAAATGCAGCTCCAAGAGGAGCTTATCTTCCATGAGAAGTATTTTGGAACTGGTGCTATAAAACACTGGCTACCATTGCTAAACTTGTAGTTGTCAAGTCCACTAGATGAAAGGCTTCAAAATATTTATTTCCTTGAGTGCTTTTCTGCCAGCTGGAGGTAAAAGCAAGTCCAAAGTTCAAATTGGTACCACAGATCTGTTTGGGAAAGCAGAAGGCTGGATAAAAGTGTGTTAACACCGTAATTGTAGTTGCCATCATTTTCTATCTAAGAGAGAGCAAGGACATGGAGAAGAGAATTAGTTACAGAAAACATGTAAAAAGTTTTCATGTCAGAACTTTTTTGTTTAATGAAGTTGGATGTGAGGAGGTATGTGGGTTTTTTAAGGAAAGGATGGAAGACTAGCGCTTGTGTGCCCTTTAAGTTCAGAAATGCTTTGCAGTTTGCCCTCATAGACCATCACAATTTGCAAGCTAAGTATCTAACGTTCTCATATTTAAGTATAGCAGAGAGAAACAAAACGGACAATCGGTCACTAAGTTTGCAAGAGGACTTTGTGTGAAAGTCTAGGGTCTCCAAATGAAATATCATTATGCTGAAAGAAAACAGGAGAAAATAAGATGACAAGTGTTTCTTGGGTTTTGAACAAAGATGCAAACTTTTGTGAGGCAAGCACAGAGTAGTTGCAACTACAGTGATGCCAGCTGTTATGTCTTTTTTCTTTTTTTTTTTTTTTTTACTACAAAGGTATATCAGTAAAATATTAAGAGATTGTCTGGTATTTGTTTTTCTTAAGTCCTGTTCAATAGTTCAAGACTACTATGTAGTTAAAATCAAGAGCATGTGTAGTAGTTTAGTTACCATAGAGTAGCTGGCCCATATGTCACTTAACTTGTGTTTGAAAAAGACCAAACAAAAAACCATCCTATTGCATCTATATCACTAAAAGTGGAAGAAATCTCTCCTTTTCCCTGTTTTTTCAAGTTAGCACAAATGGAATAGTATTCCTTACGAATCACAGTGGAATACAGTTTAAGCATAGCAAAAGACCTCTATGCAGTCTGCTGAGCTATTTAAATGAAGTCTGAATATGTCAACTTTTATTCATACAGGCTTCAAATTCAAGTTTTTAACAGTAGAGTCCTTGCTAGCCTGGAACGTGACATCTTACACATGTGGTTCCCATAATTTCCATCTCTTTCCTCAGATGGGGATTTCTTTAATTAGATCATTTGTTCTGTGACTCCAGTATTCTGTCCTTGTACTTAATCTGACTTGGTTGTCGTCTTTTAGCTAAACCAGCTCTCCCTTGACTTATCTTTTGAGTTGAAATACCCTAAGATGAGAAGTGATTATGTTAGAAATGCTACAAAAGAAACTAAAACCATGTCACACCATCTACCTGGATCCTGATGTTGATTTATCACCTGTTGGAAGGTGTTTGATACTGGGAAAGTTGTCATTCTGCTGCTTTTAATCATGAGCAAACGACTTAATCAGTGTTAGAAGATAATGGGGTCTGATTTATGTTAGTGCTTACTTGAACTTGGGACTTCAGAAAGTCCTAAGTGTAAGCACTAAGTTGTACGTGTATCATCTGGAATCCACAGCTACTTTGCCATGCTCAGCTGTCACCTTCCTAAGCTTTTGTGCCTTTTTTATAGCACGCTTGGTCTCTATACTCATAGTAATTAACACTCAGAGCAAACTATACTTCATATACATGTCACCAGTTGGTGGCTTTCAGTGTGATACAGGATTCATCTGTCCTTTTACTGCGTAGATCAGAAGTTTTACATACCCAAACCCTCAACAAGGTTTATTAATTTAGCTTAGGCTTTATTCTGACTATGGTCACAACCATTTCATTGAACTGGGAGTGTAAGAACAGGTTTCCATCAGCTTGTCAAAGACTACTTTGTATTTAATAGGTTCAACATGAACCTTGACCATCAAAGAATATTTCAGAATCCCAAGGTGTCCATTTGTGGAAGCATCCTATACTCACTTTATTCTTAGGAGAATTCATTAATAAAGAAGTGCTGTTTAAATGAAGGAGGAGAGCATGAAGGTGAGCTTTAGTAGTAGGGTCAGGAATTAAAAACTGTGGCAGTTTTCTTTCCTTTTTTTCTTTATAGTAACTAGATACATGTATTAACAGGATAAAGGAATGATTATTTCACGAAGATGCTCATTTAAAGTAATTGCCTCTCTCTTCTAGAGGTTTATTAGTTATCTGGGGATGTAAATTATCCCAGAGACACGTTTTCATTCATTTCCCATTCTGTTTGATTACACTACAAATGTGCAGGTTTTTAGGCTAAACTTAAACTCTAACCATCCTTTTCAGCTTCTCTTGCCTGGAATCCTTCTTTGCAGATTAATTCATTGGTGATCACTCAGTGATACTATGAATAAATAAAAAAGAAAACCAACTTGTGTTTCAAAACTAGATGAGTTGTGTAAACTCTGGTGTTGAGCCAAAGGTAGTTCTTTTCCTTTGTTTATCATTGACTATTTATCCTTTTGTCTTTCCTTTAAATGAGTTCTGTTAAGTCTTTTAAGTGAGGTCGGGTTTTTCAGAATCTTCCTTAATGCAGCTTTGAAGAAAAATGGTATCTCAGTTTTTCCTACTGAAGTCACAGCAGCTTTGTTTTTAAATGTAGTTTATAACCTCTCAAGTTTCTCGTTTAAACAGAATTGTTGCGTAAATTAGGTATTATATGATTTGTTTCTACAAACAAATTTTAATTCTGGATTACTAAAACTAATTCTGCTCCGATTTGATGGTTGTAATGAAAATGGCAAGGGAGAATCTAACACTGTGCTTAGGTAATAGAGCAAACTGAATGAAAAAAAATGAAACAATTACATTTAAACAGGAATTATTACTTTAATTACACAAGGCACCAAAAATGATAAGCAAAAATAACTTAATTGATTTGTAGTTTAACTAAATTACAACATGAACAAATTATCAACAATTGTAAAAGTGTTGGGGAGGGGAAGGAGCAACGAAGACAGTCATGAAAGTATTTTTTCCTCTTTTTTTCTCTTTTTTTCTTTCCTATAGGATGCTTTAACACTTTAAGACGAAAGTTTCCTTAGAAGCACTAATGGATGTTGGCATGCCTTGGATAAGGTGGTGACCGCTGCACGTCACTTGTCTCTGTACACTGCAAAGAGCCAAAATTGACTCCATTTGGAGTTGAAAGAGAAAGCAGTACAGACCTAGCAAGATGACTGATCCTATGATGGATTTTTTTGATGATGCCAATCTTTTCAGTGAGACCTTAGAAGGTTTGTCAGATGATGCATTTGTTCAACCTGGACCTGTTTCACTGGTTGATGAATTGAATTTGGGTGCAGAATTTGAACCTTTGCACATAGACTCATTGAACCATGTGCAAGATGCTCAAAATCAACAAAAGATGAGTGAGTTTGATCAGCTGAATCAGTACGATTCCCTCAAACTTCACTCGGTAAATCAGTCTTTTAATAGCTCGGCTGACAACGTCTTATCTCCACACTCTCAATTCAATTGTTCGCCAGTTCATCCGCAAACCCAGTCTAATGGGATGTTTCCAGATGTGGCCGACGGTAGTCCTATGTGGGGTCATCAAACTGCCACAACTGTTTCAAATCAGAATGGGTCCCCCTTTCACCAAGGACATTCTCAGTCTATGCAGCAAAACAAAAGCTTTGTAGCACACCATGACTTTGCCTTATTTCAGGCTAATGAACCGCAGCATCAGTGTGCCTCGCTACGGTCCCAACAGAGCAGAAGCAACACGGGGCAAGATGCTCTGAGTCAGCCAAAAGACTTCATGGAAGTTAACGTATCTACTTCTCTCAGAGTCAGTGTTAACCACCCACCTTCAGTTTCTAACCCATCAACTTCCCAGCAACCTCTGTCTGTTCAACAGTTCTCCCAAACTGCGAGTGCTTCAGTACATTTTTGTGGGAATCAAGAAGGCAATTTTGATGGACACTCCCCAACTATTACTCCATGTTCTGTCAATAACAGCCAACAGTTTTCATCTGCTTATTCTTACTCTAACAACCACATTTCTCCTACCAGTCTTCTTCAGTCTACAACAGCTCTTTCTACTAGCCAGCAGACACACTCTATCTCTGACTTCACTGGAAGCGATGCCTTTACATCTCAAACAGGGACCAAGCAAGAAGCAACTGAGCACATGTTGAATCCTAATACACCTCTGAATTCAAATAGTTTTCAAATGTTGCATTCTGCGCATCCTCAGGGCAACTTTAGTAGTTCGAAACTCTCTCCTGTGAATATTAGTTTTCCAGCTTCTACTGGTTCTGCTTCTCAGATAAGCCATTTCACTGACCCTATTGAAAGCAACGGTTTTACATCTTTAGATGACAACTTACTTCATCAAGTCGAGACGCATAATCAGCCTTTTACAGGACTTGACCCGGATGACCTCCTTCACGAAGACCTTTTGCCACAGTTTGATGATTCTGCATTTGTTCAGGATAGCACAAGCCATGTTTTAGAGCATGACCTAGAACATCATATAACCCCACAGCAAGTAACACAGTCGTCTGATCTTGTTCGGGCACAGTCTCAGAATCAGATCCATCCTTGGCATTCTTCAGTTTCTAATCAGCACCTGCAAGACAGAAGTCGCGTAACCTTACAAGGACAGGTATGTAGGGGTTTGGGGGTGGGGGGTTGAGCTGTTTGGTTTAGTTGCTCTGGTGAAACGAATAGTAGTGAGTGGTGCTTGAGCCAAACCGAAGTCTGTGAGGTGACGCTCTTTGACCGTGAAGGAGTCTTAAGAAACAGCTAGTCCGAGGAAGGATTTAAAAAAAGTGGCCTTCTGATGCACACCTTGCCTTCGCTTGTTGTTTTCTTACCATTGCAGAAAACAAGATTTATTTTGTCTGAAATATTTATCAGAGAAAATGGTGTTGGTCTTTCTGCTACTCTTACTTTCTCAGTGCAGCAGAGGAAATTGGTTGATTTATGATTTTGGTGCAAATATAATGGCTTATTGTCTTTTAAAGTTCTTATAGCAACATATTTTTAAGAGCTTTAATAAGGCTTGTGTGGCTGATTTCCTGCAAGAATTTCACTGGTTTTGTTGTTAGTCGGTGTTTTGCTCGACATCTTTGTGCTCAAGCTCATTGGCTAAAAATATAGTTGGTTGTTGTTGGTTTTGATGTGTTGAGTAGTAATGGAAAA
The DNA here is from genome assembly GCA_013396935.1 of Baryphthengus martii. NCBI lineage: Eukaryota > Metazoa > Chordata > Aves > Coraciiformes > Momotidae > Baryphthengus > Baryphthengus martii. Next base: position 10,252 of record VWZK01010798.1, on the reverse strand, counting down.
CATAAAAGGCTGTACCTGTGTTTCAGTGTGTTACTTTTGGTTAAACCAAGATAACTTTGCAGTTGTTTTAGCATAATGTGCACATCTACTGCAAGTAATAAAACGCCTCTGCATGGAGGACAAGATAGCATAAAAATTACAGTACTTTTTTAGTGGTCTACAAGAGAAAGGAACTTTGCATGCAGCGCTTTTCCGATTAATGGAGAGAGATCAAAATTGTGTGAACACTGAAAAGTTCAGAAAGGCAATTCTTCGGTCCTTCAGCCTGTTCTTTCTCAACATACGTAGTGACTTTTCAATTAGTTTTAATTGAGATATTAAAACCACTTTTTTTTTGTACTGCTGACCTTTATCTTCATCTGTATCATCATCTTCTCTTTTATAGGAAGTATGTGAGTGTCAATAAATCAAAATACAGGCTGGTGCTTCTCAATTGCTTTGGTCTCTTATGAGAGTAGTTAAGTTTTTCAAAATCAAACAAATTAGGGCAAGTTAATTTATTTTTTCACAACACTGTAACCAGCAAAATCATGCTTTTATTACAGCTACTGGAAACCTCAGCATACTGTTGCAGATTTTTCAGCTCTAAAAAACCCTAAATGAAAAGAAAATACACCTTGAATATAGAAGAGACTTAATAATCAAAGGCACAAATAATGATTCTTGTGAGTTTTAAAAATTATGCATTTTTAAAAAAAGATTAATAAAATCTTTATTGCCACGGTTTTGGAGACTGTATCTCCAAAGTGTCTTTTAGTGTCATTCCTCATTGATGCTTGAAGAGTGGTATCAGTGACGGCATTGCCAATAAGTTAATACCTTAATATTATCATAGCTTGGCTCTGCTTGGTAGGTTCCAGCCCAAATTTGATTTGACAGGAATGACTGAAACTTCTTCCATGAGATGGCTTGGCAGAAGGAGCTGTAGCTTCTGTGTGACAAATACACATGTTCAGCTGTCACTGCTGGTTATGCAGGGTTTCCAAAATTATGAGACAGACTGTTGAACATGTACATGTGAACAGTGAAAGTGGGAATTTTTATTTTGAACTCCTGTTTTAAATTCTAGTAGGAATTTAGCTTTTATTTGGGAAAGGAGAGGGCAAATAAATCTTACCTATGCATTTCAAAACACAGGCAACTCTAACATCAAATATATACATGCCAGCAGCTTTAAAAAGGTTGTACTAACTATTCTTCCCTATATTCTTGCTACTAATATTTTCTCTACTTGAGAATATAGATTGGTGTCTTATTGGAGAAAAAAAACAACCGCAAAAACATTGAGAAGAAAAGGAACTTGCTTCCTGCCTCTTGTGTAGGAGACAACAGAACACCTTTCCCTCCTGCCTCCACTTCAATTTTATGTCATTAGCGTAGAGATAAGGCTTTGACACATCTTCTCTTTGGTCCGGGTTCTCCATTACAACTTCTGCCTACATCTATGGAGTATGTAATTGTCCTGGTGAAATTTGTTCTGTACAGGTGTGGTACAATGTTACGAGAGCTGTACCCAGCTGTGCATTTGAGACTGCCTTGATGAACTGAATGATGCGGGGGACGCAATCTGGTGTTTTTCAGAAACTTTTCTTATTTTTTCAGTCGGGGAGGGTGAAGAAGAGGGCACGGCCCAAATAACCACTCTTGTCAGTTATCTCAGTGACCTAAAGGCGCGTTGAATACGAGCTACCAGTGGGCCGTGACCCTGGTTATTGCTGTGTGGGGTGCTGCAGAGGGAGCGGAGCAGCAGAACCCAGAGCTGTGAACAGCAGCGTGGAGGCCGTGGGTCTCCCGTGAGCGTACTTGGGGTGAAGGGTGAAGAGGAAGTGGATTCCAGGGAAGTGGGGGTGGTGAGAAATCGTTTGTGAGGAGCATGTGGGATACAGGCCAGGCGGTGAAAAGTAGGTCTAATAAAATTTTGTGGTGCTGTGACTTTTCTGTTGTATACATCAGAAGCTTTTAAGATGTACTCTGATCTCGCTGACATCAGTTTCAGCGCTTTGTTCTGTAACCAGGAATAGCGGGAAAGTTCTGAGACCTGTGGAGAGTAAGTTTTTTGGGGTGTGGTTTTGGTTTTTTCATGGTGCGAAAGCTAAGCAACTTTACAGTATTTTAGCTTTTATGATGGTTTTCCCCTGGAACTTTGAAATGAGACGGGCAGAAAGCAGATAGTTACAAAACTGCTTGGTTCTTTTTATTGTTTTAGAATATGCAGTAAATTATGTAACTTGGATACTGACTGATCTTGACTTTCCTCGGACAGATGTGTAATGTTTCCTTCACTGGCTGTGAAGTAGTAGCTGGCAAAATACTGTGAGGAGTGTATTGATGTGGGAGTGACAGAAGCAAACTATGTAGAAACCTCTGTAAATCAGTGGTGTATGTAATATGAATAGTAATAGAATAGTGTGGCAATTACTGAAGTCAAGAAGTATTTCGGATCTGTCTTTTGGCTGATTACAATTCTAACTCTCACTTAGATTCTTTGATCACTTGGTGGAATTGAAAGGTGAAGATGAGTTTGTTCTGTTCAGGCTTTTTACGAATGTCTGTGGCTTAGCCAGAGGGGCAAAAAAGGTAGGGTAAGGGATGGGGAGTGAATATTAGTCTTACTGAAATTGAGTTGTCTTTAGGCTAGGAGGTAGGTGGGAAAGGATTTTGATAACTTTCATGTGTAATAGCTATTGTTTATATTTATTTATTGTTTACCAAGATAATGTTTCCTACTGGCTTATGTACACATTGAAGAAACAATTACTAGTGGGTTTTAATTTTTTTTTTTATCAGGTTTAGTTTGATAATGATTGAGGTTTTTTTTCAGAAAGGAAAACTTTTTATTTTATGAAATAGTTAAAGAACTGCAGCTATTGGAATGGACCCGGTGTTAGGCAACAAAAGGTCTTAAGTGCAGTTATTCTGAGGTTGTTTAAAATTAAGAAAGAACATTAAATACTTGTTTCATCATTTGAAACATCACATTGTTACTTGTACAGCTATTCTTTTGATAGAAATCAATTTAAAAATTATTACAATTATTCAGTGTAATAATACTGCAAAAATTAAAAACAATCGGGAATGTCTTATGCTGCTTTTATACTTTTTATGCCTGCTGTAATTAGATTATAACTAAATAAATTGTGCCTCTTAATTTTACATCATGCATTTTTCATCAGTTAGAGAACAGCAAGAAAAGTGGAGAAACGCACTGGAGATTCATGTAGCCTCAGCTCTGACTAACACAACACTTTGATCTTTTTAACTCCACTTAAAGCTGTCCTGAGTTTGCTAAGGACAAATACTCTGTTTGCTTTTCAGAAAGTTGATTAAAAGATTACAAAAATATGGGCTTCACCATTCAATTCTGCATGTTTAGAAAAAAAAGGAAATTGGGAGGATAATCAGAAATATAAAGTGTCCTAAGAGAAGTTTACAGTCATCTCATTGTGTATGTTACTTTGTAATAAGCTTTGTAATCTCTTCTGGCAACATACATAAAAGCAGAATAATTAAGATTAAACCGGAAAATAATATTCTATTAATAAACTGAAGTGCTACAGGATGAGTTGGTAGACTTAGTTCTTCAAGCTTTTTCTCCCTTTTGTGACTGAGAGTTTGTGACCTCCTTTGATAGTTGATTACATTGATGAATTCCAGTATCTCACGTCTGACTTTATTCGTAAAAACTGACTTGACACACTTAAGTGGCAAGCACCAGCTTTCATTGCCCTTTTTGAAAGTTTAGCAGAGGAAGCATGAACGTTGTAGGTGGCTGCTTGCATGGTGTTGCACCCTGGGACAGCTGTATTTATCAGAATGGCATAACCTCACGTCGAAGTGTATCATCAAATACGGAACAAAGTCTCACCTGATCAAAGTGCAGGCTCTGCGCCGCTGAGATGCGTGTGTCGACAGGGCTTTGCCTCTGACTGTGTGTTAGCAGGTGCCTCCCCTTTATTGCAATTCGGAATTCGTTGTAAACGAGTATCCCTCGGATTACTCCGCTCATAAACCTCCTAGGCGGCTGTTGGTTGCTGTTCTACGTGTTTATGAAATTTTGTACTGTGAAGTCTTTCTGAGGAAAATATATAGTAAGCAGTGATGTGTTTTCTCAGCTAGTTGAGAGACGTACAACAAGGCAATTACTTGATACATGCAGTTATGGAAGATGCATAACAGTCAAGAATATAGTCGTCGTCAGAGTGTATTTCTTACATTCTGTATAGTTTAATTTTAAGTGAGCCTGTAAGGAGAAATATTTTTAAGTAATGAACTGATGGCACTATATAGAAATTCTTTGTAGAAGAGGCTGGCTATTTTGCGTTATAAATTTATATGCTTGGGCCGCCAAGTGTTGTTACAGTAAAAGATGGTAAAATTATGCTGCCGTTATCTATAATTGACATTTTTCAGTGGGACTGAGCGTAATAAAATACATGTCTCAAAATTTGCCCTACTTTGCATCATCTGAAAACTGAAATCTAGACACCTGTTCCAGTCAGCATTTGTATGTGTGTGGTTGGGAGGGGGGGGGGGAATGATGAAAAATCATATCTTGTGATCTTGAAATGTGAAAAAAACACACTCCACAGCCATCAAAAAAACAACCTACAAACCAGAGCCCTAAAACCTTGGGTTTTTTCCTAAAATGCGTAATAGTTCTGATCCAGCTCCCATTAAGCATATCCACTGTATTTATATTGTTCTTGTTCCTTTAATTATGGTTAATTTATAGGTGATACCATCCTGTCAACAAATGTAAGTCTTTGTGTGAACTTTCCTTCTAAGCATTCCTCGGAGTTGTATGCTCTAGGTTTAGTTCTCTGTGCTTAAAGAATAAATTTCACCTTCCTCTTAGAAGCTTAATAAATTCTCCACCACAGTGAGGCAGCAGAATTCTGTTGTCCTCTGCCAGCACCTAGCAGGTTTATCATGTCGGTACAAGTAAGGAAAGCCGTCCCTCCGCTGACTTTCTTTGTACAGTATTTTGCAGCTTTTTCTGTTCCTTTGGGAAAGAGCTGCGCAGATAGAGGGGACGGAAAGTCGGGAAGCTGTGTCGAGTGCACGGACTTGAGGAGAGGAGCAGGGCAACATCTCTGAGCTTGAGAAGTGCGGTTCCTGGAATGAATTAAGTCTTTTAAACTATAGTTGTATATAATATGTTTTCGTTACTGATCTCTGGCTTTTTGCTAATGATGTCTTCATCATTGAAGAGAGCAGTATTTTGATGTTGCTGTTATAGTTCAATGTGCATGAAGCATTTCCTTTTGTATATGTTTTAGCTAAGTTTTAGGTAAGCTTTTTAAACTTTGAATTTCTTTTTCAAATGAAAAATTACATAGGTTGGGGAAAGGAAGTGCGCGTTTGTGAGATTAGTTTGTAACGCATTTACTGATGAGAATTTATTATCATTTTTAATTTCTCCATTTTTCATTTGAAATACAGCCCTACAGTAAGGGAAAGACAAAAACTGCTGGACTTTTAAGAATGCAAAACGTGCCAGAGAATCTGCTTTACTGTTTTAAAGGCTTTATGAGTTTTTTAGTAATTACTGTCCCTGGGTAGAGTTAAACTTTTTCATCATTCTTCTTTTTGTGAATCTTTTTTACTATTGCTCATGCTTTTCATAAGTCTCTCTCAATCTTTGTCACTGTCAAATATTACACAGTCCAATTCTTTGTGTACGCTTCCTCTTTAAAAGAAGTTCTGGCAGTTGTTATAATTTACAAATATATTTTTTCCTGGGATAAATGCACAGTCATTAAATGACTATGACAATTGTCTTTTCAATGTGCCAAAAGAGAAGCATTTTTGTAAAAAGTAGTTGACAGATGGCAAGCATAGGAAGGAAGCTTCTGGCTAGGTCACCTTACAGGAGTAATACTGCAGATATCAAGGAGAGACTAGTTGTCAAAAATAAGTAAAATAGATTTTTAAAAAATTATATTTCAGAATAAGTGTGATTGAAAAATGTAAATAATTATTTGCAAACAGATGTCTTGTTAACACCGAATAACTATAAAACAATTCAGTTATGTGAGAGTACTGATATAATTGGCCAAGCTGTGTCTGGAAGAAGTGATTCCTAATTACAGAGGAAAGAGAAAACAAAACCCAACTTACATTGTCTTCTAAAGACGGCAACCCACGCTATAGGCTGTTAAAGCTGTACTTCAGTATAAACCTAAAATATAATTAGTTTAAGGACAAAAAAAGGTTTATGGAAAAAACCCTCCTTCTGCTTTGTGTTCTGTTAATGCAACCATTTGTGCTAGGAACTAAATGGGGAGACTCATTCAGATGCAGAGAAACCTTTTACTTTTTCAGTCAAGAGTGATTTTCAAGAACACACGTTCTTGGTTTAGGTCTCCTCTTAGTTGCACAGAATTATGTACTATAGAAACAGTGCTGGGGAGAGAGGAAGGAGTGGGAAGCATCATTTTCTCCAGTAGAGGCAAAGTAATTGTACATGGAACCGCGGCCTCAAATGCAAAGAGAGAGCAAGTGGGCTCCTTGTGGGACTGACTGTACATCGGCACCGGGAACCACTGATCTGCTTTGTCTAACGCTGTTATCTGAAGGCTGAATTTCTGAGGGGCTTCAAACGTGCCATTGCCTCTAAAACTTCCAGAACAGGGCTTCATCTTGAGACATTTTGTAGAGAATGAACACTTTATAGTGAAGTGTTCCTACTGAGGAGTTGCAGAACTTGTAAAGATGTTAACCAGTAGTAGGATTTTGAAGCCAAAGAATCTGATGTACATTTGGAATTCACGTGGCTTTTCTCCAAATGTCTTTATGCTTTGTACACATAGGTTTTACAATTTCTTTCAGCTATTAATTCTAAATATCTAGAGAAATCAAAATAATTCTCAGCACTTTGTCCACCTAACAGCTTCCTACACTGGGAGATGTATTGAGTTTTCTTGTTCATTAAGTTAAAAACTTGGCACAAGTTCCTGGTTACAAGATAGTGTGTGTCTTCAGCTGTTGAGTGAACTGAGTTTGTGAACTCTTAAGGCTAATAAATACAAGTGAGTGGATTTCTAGGATGTTGAGCTGAGAATTCTTACGTTGATTTGAGTAAGTTTGAGAAATGAATCTAGAAATGTAGCTTTCGGCTAGAAGCAGTTGACTAGTCTCACAGTTTTGAAAGCTCTGTAATTTGTAGCAGAGATTGATTTTTCTTTAATAAATGTGGCAGGTTTTCTTTTGGGTGGGTTATTTGACTTGTGTTTGCACTTACTTGGGTTTTTTGCTCCTTCGATTTCTCACTGTAAAGGCTGGCATTTTAATTTATATCTTATGAAACTGTTCATGTCTTTTCCATAGTGCCTTTTCAGGAGTTTGTCTTTGAAAGTCATTTCAATGTTAGGAGTATATTGCAGATGTGCACATAATGCTATTCAGTAGCATCTTGAATTGCAAACCAGAACTAGTTTCATAGATGGATAGGAAGGCCTCTTTTAAGAACTACTCATGACTTTACAATTTAGGTTTAGTTTATGTGTTGGAAAAAAACCCCAGAGTGTCTGGCCTTAGTGTTTAAGAAGATCCTGCATTCAGTGTACTACAAAGCTGGAATAGAATTTGGTAAATTATGCTGTTAAAACATGTTGTGGAAGAGAACCTGGCTCTGTGTTTTGTTTAATCTGTAGTTGCTTCTCTGACCTAGCCCAGCTTTCCTTTCTGTAGGTAATTGCAAAAGTGAGGTGTTGAGACAAAAGGTGGGCAGGTTCATGCTAGTTCTGCATAGTCCTTACCTACTTGCCCTTTGCTTTCAGCGCTTCAGAAGTTCAGTGAGAAAAGTACAAGCAGGAGAAGTGTACAAAAAAATAGATCTGGATGGTTCTGCAGTTTACAGCCCTTCACAACTGTAGTGTCTTCTGACTTTGGTACGAAAACAACGCCCCCCCAAAAAGCCCCAAAACCCAAAAAATGGTGAGGTTTAGAGGGGCAGTGTAAGGCAATAGTGACAGTAGTAAATTTCATAAGGATGAAAAGAGTTTTGTTTCTAATTATAAAAGTGTTTTCTTACAAGGCCGCTCCCATGAGAGGTGTAGAAAGAACACTAACTGAAATTAAGCTTGGACAGGAACCAGCTGCCATTCCTGTCCCATTTTGTTCTTGCAAAGTAAGAGATGTCTCCCGTGCTGCTTTCTTAGTGTGCTTGTGATAGGCGTGCTGAAGGTGATCTTGGGCGGGTTTTTTAACGTGGACAAAAAGCTCCCTGTGTTGGTTGTTTTGGAGGTAGTTTAGGTGGGGTTTTGTCTCCCGGTCTTCCTCTCTGGTTGGTAATAAAACATGAGGAAATGAATCTCTTAATGGCACACAGAAGTGATGGCTATTTGGAAGATGGGAGGGCAGATGGCAACTTGGGAAGATGGAAAGAGGAAAGCTCGCTCTTGTTTAATTTGAAGAGTTTTGTTGTTCTATTTTATATACATTTTTACAGCTAATTCTTTGCTATTTTACAAGAAAACCTGCATTTTTCAGGACTTCATTCACCCTGTATAAATCAATTTCTGTCTGAGTAAACAAAATTACTTGATTTAAGACTGTTTGAAAAGAAAACAGTAGCTAAAACCTGAATACTTTTAAAATAATGTGGAAAGCTACTGAAGACTGCAAGTCTGAATAGTGCCTGTGTTAAATAATTGTTGTGCACATAGCTTTTATCCAACCTCATCACTATCTGAACACATTCAACTTCATGCCCTCTAGATTGTATGGCACGTATAGGTTACTCAAATGTTCTTTTTTCCCGAAAAATAAATAAATTCTAAATTTCAGCTGCTGTTTACGATGTAAACCTTTATGGAGCTTCTAAAATATAACCTCTATTTAGAACCTTCTCTCTGTATCTACTGTGTTGAAAAGATTGTCCTGTATCTTGGTATTTCTCAGTAGGCTCAAACCTGAGCTTAGAGTGGCAGGTGAAAAAGCGGCACACTTGCTTCTGCCAACTTTAGGTTTTCCCCAGTGCGAAAGACTTTCTAGTAATGTAGGAAAAAATGTGGCTTTGAAAATTGTAATTTATTTAGGTCGAGTTAGTGCACCTCTTTCTACCTCCTTCTCTCTTTGCAATTTTTCATGTGTGGTAATTAATGATATACATGCAGATGATAGATATGGTAGGTTTTCGTCTGCGTGCAGCTGTAATGCTCAAATGCAGTTGTGTCTTTAACACAGTATTTATTTCACAGTGTTCACTGCAACTCGTATTTGTTTTGGTATCAGTTCATTGACATAGATCCTTTGCTCTCTGGACGACAGTAGCACTTGGACACTTCAGGTGTGTGTTGGCCTTCTGTGGCATGTAGAGGTGGGGTTTGCTGCTTTCCAAACTAGTATGCCTTCAAGTTAGATTCTTCAACTCCTGGTCTGTGTCTGCTTGATACAGTTTCACTTGATAATATTTTGTACTAAATTGGTTAGCAACCAAATTTGGGTGGATTATTGTGAGCTTACTCAAGCTGTTATAAAAAAATACACCTTTTAAGACAACAACAATAAAAGTTTCAGTGAAATGTTGAGTATATTCTGTATGCAACATTTCTTTTACCTTACTTTGTGGATGGATTGGATTTTCAGGTATTTTTTCACCTTTCTTGTTACAGATTTGAATTTTTTTCTTAGCACTCTGCTTACAGAATTTAAACTTTCAGCAAATACAAGCTTGATCTTCCCATCAGTTGTGCAGACGTAGCTCGATTAAATGTAGAAATCTTATTTCAGTAAATCATCTAAGGAAAACCACTTCTTTTGCAGGGATTGCCATTTGGCCAAGGAGCCTCCTTTCTGTGTGCACGGGGGGTGACACACATTTATATTGTAAGGAATCTTCTACGTATTGACTCTGTCAGGGGTGTGAGCTTGTGTCTTTTTTAGGTACACCTTTTTATTATGAAGCTGCCATTTAAAAAAAATCACTAGAAGTTATTTATGCAGACTATTCTAGAAGAAAAAAGTTTAGAGTAGCGGAATGGAATTAAGAAGTCACTAAGTTGAGTTTATGCATTTTTTTTTTTTTTCAAGGTTGCCTTCATAGAATGGCTTAGCTTGGAAGGGACCTTAGAGATTGTCTAATCCAGCCTCCCTGCCATGGGCAGGGACACCTCTCAACTAGAGCAGGTTGCTCAAGGCCTTATCCAGCCTGGCCTTGAACACCTTCAGGGACATCCACAGCTTCTCTGGGAAATCTATTCCAGAGTCTCATCACGCTGATACTGAAGAACTTCTTCCTAAGATCCAG